>QANX01004761.1:0-114480 GCA_003254975.1 Ochetophila trinervis
CAACAACAGTACATGTCAAAAGAATCATAGAATGGTAGATAGCTGCTACATATATACAACACAAGTGGGGTTGGTCTTCTGTCTTAAAAGTTGTAGTTTTGCAGTAACTTTTGCAATTTGCAATTACCTTATAATCTTAACTAAATATTGGTGATGATTAAATGATCTCATTCTGAGGTCCAAATGCTAGTTATAAAACTAATCTCAGATTACGAGTTCAATTTGTAGTTTAGGGACTTAAAAAAAAAAAAATTTCCCTCACCCAGTAAGAAGAAAAAAAAATTTCCTTCAGAAGTGTTGCTCGCTATGACATATTCTTATGATGTTAAAGTGATCTAATTTTTAATTTCACTCATCACAATTTTTGAGTTTTTGAAAAATAATAATGTCAAGTTATGGTTTAATACAATATCAGAATAGTAAATTTTGAGTTTCTATTAATTTTAAAAATTAATCCCTCTTGATTGTAGTTTAATACTTGAAATTTGGGGTCCAAATCCCGTTCCTCTCCTTTTTAAATTCAAAAACAAAATATTATATTTCATTAAAAAAAAAAAAAAAAAAAAAGTAGAGGTTACTGGACCTGAGGGCAAGCTATCCATACCAACGGCATTTTCTAGCCAGCAATCAAGAACTGTGGGTTGAGCCTCGTACCAACAAAGTTTTTTGGCTTATTTGTAGGGACGTATACTGCTGGAGTGGCTGAAGAAATAAATTTAATCTCAAAATTGTGTAATTTTGAAATTGCTAGGTTTATTTCTTCAACCAACTCCACGGAGAACATCCGTACAAAACACGCCAATTTTTTTTTTTGTGCAAAGTCAGTGGTANTTTGTGTGTGTGCAAAGTCAGTGGTACACTTATAAGAAGGTAGATATTTCGTACTTCTTCATAAATGTTGATTAATGATAATACAGACAAAATCATATAAAACAAATTAGGTTATATGAATTATATAGAAATCGTTGTAATTTGATAGTAGCAACGTTAATGAAAACCTTAAATTGGACCAGTAGATACTAGCAGTTTATATGAGAATACAACAACCACACCCGAAGAGTTAGTTGGCAATTAAACAGAGACACAACTTGAGGAAAAGCCCTGCCCGGCAATTTGACAAGATATTAAAACAGAGAGACAGCTTTAGGAAAAGCCCTGCCAAGAAATTGGACAACAACGTTGAAGTTTGAATTAGCATTGACTGTCAGAATAAGGTAACTTTCCTATTCCAGGTAATTATGTTTTATATATTATATTTTAACGCCTCTATATATACAAAGATTTTCTACTAAGCAATTGTCGTACAATTATTTTTTTGATACCAGGTAGGTAGATAAAATTTAGAATCAAATCTACTTTAATAATTTTTTTTGTCACCTACTTTGAGAAAATTTACACGCTCGACCTCTTCACGCATCCCATGCTTTTCTATGGAAAGCAGAGAGAAACTGCATTGCTAGGCTAGATTCACAGCCATTGAGATCTGTGCTCTGTGTAAGTTTTGAGACTTTGGCTAGAAGATCAGTTTCTGAATTGCTTGAATTTTGGCATGGTTTGGTGAATAGTGGACACACATTCTTGTGGGTTGTACGACCAGATCTTTTTTGTTGTTGGTAAAATTGTACGACCAGATCTTATATTGGAAGAGGAAGGAGAAAATAATGTGATATTACCTGAACAACTTCAAAAGGGTGCTAAGGAAAATGGGTATATAGAAGATTGGGCCTCCACTAGAACAGGTTATGGCCCACAATGCTGTAGGTGGGTTTTTGACCCATTGTGGTTGGAACTCCATCTTGGACAGTATCATGGCCAGAATTCTATTGATCTGTTGGCCCCACGCAAATGATCAGAATATGAACACTGAATTTGTGAGCAAAGTTCTGAGGATTGGGGTTGAATTGGAGGCGTTTGATAGGTCGACCGTAGAAGCAACAGTGAAGACATTGATAAGAAGTCAATGGATAGATTTGCAAAATGTGCATGGGATGGTATTGGACATGGTGGAACTTCAAATCACAATCTAAAAATGATAGCCAAAGATATCAAGATGATCAAACTGAATAGCCCAGAGCAGCCCCAAAAAGTGTGAAGATTTTGAAGAAAGTGCGAAGACTTTGAAGACAAGTTCAATAAAGTCTTTTATTATTGTTGTTTATTTTGTTATTTTCATATGATAATTCGTAATTTTAGATTATTAGCTAGATTTTTTGCAATCAAATTCCAAATTGGGCGTAATACGACCTAAGGACTCTAAATATCTCATGGTTTTTAATTTAGAAAGTCAATATTTTTTAATTTAAAAAATTAGTTTACAAAAATTAGGGAAAAAAAGAAGAAGGTAAAGGTAAAAGTAAAAGTAAAAGTAAAAGTAAAAATAAAAATAAAAATAAATATAAATATAAAAACCTAGCTGTTCACTATTAGCAAATACTGCCACAGAATGTCACATCAGAGGTCCTTTTTGGTGTGGGAATGTCATCAGAGGTCTTCTATCAAAATTTTAACGTTTACAATAATAATTATGAAGAAAGTAAATATTTTGAAAAAATGTTGATTTTTTTTTTTTTTTGATGAATGATATTTTGAATAAATGTAATTCACGATAATACAGCCAAAAACATTAAAAAAAATTAAAAAATAAGCGAATAAAGCCATTCATACTCAATAAATTATATTAGATGCATTCCTAATGCAATTTTATTCATTAAAAAATGGGGATACTATGATGTTTTTTTTTTTTGGATGAATGGGATACTATGACGTGAGTGTTAAAACTAGCGCCATATGGGCAATTAACACACTAATAATTACAATACAAATCAATTCAAATACACTAAATTTCTGTTTCAATCAAATTAACGGTAAGCGATAGATAGTTGTCAATTAGCATATACAAATGAATCCAGAAAATGAAACTTAAATATCTTTAAAAAACAATTATTAATGAAAATAGTTAATTTCAAATTCTGAAGTTTTATTTAAATTAATTTAAATTTTTTAGATTTTTGACAGTACATTTGTAACCTAACATATGCAATTGCCATTATAATATTGTCCAAACTGTTATTGATAAAAAATTATATATATTTTAAATTAATAGTATAATGATAATTGTATTTGATAGCATACGCTATAAATATATTATTAAAAATTTAAAAAATTAAATTTGATTAAATTTAAATTTAAAAAGCTCTAGTTGAAATTAATTATTTATAAAAATAAATTTATAATTCACGGTGAAGGTGTAACCTACCAATTATTCATACATGCTAAAAATAAACCTAACCATCTATTAAATATAAAATTTTTAACCAACTAATATTAAATCCTCATAAAAAATTTCCATACTCCTTGAAGCACCATAATACTAAGACACAAACATATATAAGATTCATATATTTCTAAAATATGAACATTAACATATAATTATGTTTAAAGAGTACCGTATTTCAGAATGCCTAAAATTTTGTCACTAATTTTGATCATGTTTTCGTTAGCTCTCTTGCTAGTTTCATTTTCTTTTCATCCGAAACTATAATTTCTAAGTTGTTATTCGAAGATCCACCATCTCCAATACTCGCCTCAGCACAATGTGCACTATAGTCCACATATTTTTGAAATTGCTCTCTTTTATTTCTCATCAATGTTTCTACTGTTTTCTTCATGGTCAACCCATCGGACGCTTTCAATTCAATCCCAATGTTCAACACTTTTGCTAACCAATTGAGAATTTAACACATAGGTCTCCCATGTTACAGTTTATATCATTTTTTCCCCCATGAGAGGCTGACAAATCAATGAAATTCTAGCCATAATACTTTCCAAGATTGATTTCCAACCACGTTGGCTGAGAAACCAACCTACACCGTTCACCCAAAACCTGTCCTTGTGGAGCCCAATATTTAGTAAGGGAATCTTTTTGTGACAACATGTTCTTGGATATTCAGTGTACCTACTTGAATCACAAATAGCCAATGCTCACAAAAAAATTATTGTCTTCATGTTAGAATTATGTGGTCTCTCAATAATGAGCCTTTATGTTCTAATTTTGAATAAAAATTTATTTAATTAATGGTAATAATTTTTATTTAAATTACTTTCTTTTTATTTTTTAATAGATCAATTAGACTAAAAAAAATTAATATTTCTTTCTTAATAAACTCTAATAGATTTTAGACTTATCTATATTGAGACTTCTCGACGAAATGGAGACAAAATGTATTATCAGTTTGAGAAGGTGCCAAAAAAGAGAATGCAGTCCTTTGTTTGATGAGATGATTGTTAGAGATATGCAAACAAAATTCCACATTGACTACATTTGAAAATCCTAAAAGTTATAAAAGAGGCTTGGATTAATTTATTAGCTTATTTTGTGTATATTATTATTTCATATACAAACTATATTATTTTTGTGACCTAGTGAAAAAGAACATGGTTGGAAGGGTTGATTCACAATAGTTTATGTAATCATATTTATTGTTTTGCAGGTTCTATAATAATAAAAAATTAATGGTAAAAATTTATAAATATACTAATTTAACTAAGACATGTTATTAAATAACTTGAAATCTAGATGATAATCAATTTGTATATTTTTTTTCTTGTGGATTATTATTCTATTCCAATTTATTATTTTTAACAATGGTATCAAAACATAATAAAATATAATAGGATGGGCTCACGATGCTCAATGGAAGCCCTATGCAGAGCGACATGTTAGGGATCTCACATAAAACACCAATTCCAATTCACCTGAGGTATGCATATAGAAAAAATACAAAATTCTTTTTAATTTTCAAAGAACATGACACTAATTTGAATATCGATGTAAAATCACACCGATGCTCTCAAAGATTTATTTTGCAAATTCATATTACTCCAAAAACAAATATACAATAAAATTGAATGTTGTAAAATTGTGCTTCAACAATTATCAGTATAAAAAATTAAAAAAACTAAAAAAAATTAAACGACGGTGTGCTATGTCCGTTAGCCATAGATCCCCAATTATTGATCTAATCCTCCATGAAAAGTAAGGAATTCCACATATTATCAGAAAGTCCATCGTTTGGATCACTCATGAAAAAAAAAAATCAGTTTTAGTAAAGCTTCTAATTATTTTTATTTTGTTTTTCAATTCCAATTTATTATTTTCTCATGTCACACGCTAGCTACTATTTAGATTTTTTTTTTCGGGCTTGTCGTTTGGATTAATTAATTTGCCGATAATTTAAGTTAGATTTCATTAATTTAATGTCTTTATTCGCATGGCCCATGTGAGCCCCTGTATTTTTTTTTTTGAATGAATTGTGGACCCTTGTATTGTTTTTTTTTTGAGAATGGTAACAAGCACACAGAGATAAATAAAAAATATGGATATCCCGATTCACAAACTTTGTACTATACAGCCACGCTATAAACCCCGAAGTCGGGGTTTATAGCGTTCCTGACGCCCCAGCCAAAATTTACCCTAATTTTGAACCCCACATGCTCAGCACGTGATCAATCCAATTCTCTCTTCCCCCCNCCCCCCCCCCCCCCCCCCGCGCAATTTAGCCCCTATTTTTCTTTGATTTTTTTATTCCCAGCTTCTCCTCTCCCCTGTCTCCCACTGGAATTTTCGGCTCTCTTCCCCCTACCGCCTCCAACGCCACTGCTTTTCTTGTATCAGTATATTGTTTATGAGTAGAAGTCTTTGCTGGCAAAGCTGATATGAATTAATAAATATTTTATTCTATAAACTTTCTTATATATAGGTTTTGATATATATATTTATTATGGTTTAGTGTTATGATACAAAGGAAATGTTGAATCTATTTTTCTTGATTATATGTAGGCATATCAAAATCTTTTGTTGGTAAATTAGTGTTATTTTGTTCATTATTAATGATTCTAATTTCTAATTGTCATTTTACCTATTTAAGACTATATTAGTCTTGTAGTTCTCTGGCTTTTAATAGTCCTTTTGAACCAGATTCGGTGCCTCCTTTCCCAATGTTATCATTTTTTTGCACAAATATGTTTGATGTTCATATTGTCGTATGCTTCTGCTTTGCAGTAATGTCGACATCTAGTGCACATGAAAGTTTTTAGCGATTAAAATGTCAATGTGGTGGTAACATGAAGTTACACATTTTTGGTAGCGAAAAAAATCCAAACCGAAAATTTTGAAAATGACATAATTCTAAAGTAAATTCACCAAATTATATTTTGTATTTTGCAGGATGATGATAATTATTTAAATTATTTATATATTGACTATAAAAGTGTTTTGCAGGATGACGTTTATTGTGAAATGTTTGTATGGGATAATGAAATAGATCATGGGAATATTGATAAAATAGAATCTTTGATTGAAGAAGTCAATAGACTAAATTATAATATGTAAGAATTGACATCCAAAGTGAATGGCCTAATGCAGCAACATCAAAGCGTTGTGGAACATCTCATGAGACAGAAAAAAAGCCAATATGACTGGAAATTGTTAAGTATAATTGTTGTAGCTATGATATCAATGTATTATTTTTAGAAAATTATGTAGATTTGTTTAAATGATATTGTATTTAGTATTAGATAACAAGTGGTTGTATCAAATGAAGATAACTAGTTATGAAGAAAACTCTACTTGCATAAATTGAGAGGAATTTTTTTAGCTACAAACCACAACATTGAACTATAATATGGGACTGTGAAACATTAATATTTGGACTGCTTCCAACAAGACAAAAGAATAATAAAGCCAAAAATTGCTTTCATTGTACCGTCTAAATCAATTACATAAACTCTTATATTCAAATTAATAGATCTAGTATAATGTAACAAATTGAAGCAATTTAATTATACCATAAAATTCACAACTTTAACTCCATAAATAAAAGATAACAAAAGTCTCATTAATTAAAATAGACAACACATAAATTCTCACTAATTAAAAAAGACAACACAATGAATCATCACTAGGTTCAGGACCTATATTGCAAACATAAAAAAATGTCAATCATAAATTAATAACTAAAAGAACTTAAATTAAAATGTTTCGTAGTTATGAAATTTCACATTTCTTGCAAAATTCAGTTATATCATCGACAACTATAATCTTTTAGTTCGTCCACATAAATTTGATCATACAAATCAATAACAATGATATACTGTTGGAATTATAAAAAACTAATAGCAATAATCATTTTAGTATAAAAATGTACCAGCTTAAGAAACTAATTCATCATCTTCAGTTGATGAATACTCATTAACGTCTTGATCATATATTGTGGATCTAGATGATAAAACTATATGAATAAAAATGTCATAATAAGAATTTAAATGTTTCAATTTGAACTTAAATGGAAACGAAATAATAATTATGAATTTACCTTTCTTGCAACCTAGGGAATTTTCTTTTGTCATGTTGTTGCCCACGAAGTCTACATCCTCGACTAAGTCTTGATTTTAAAAATTTCAATCTTCTCCCATAACATTTTGATCTCACATGCATTGGATTATTAATACTTTGAACATATTTTGTTTTTATGCTACTTGATTCAAGCATTCCAATGGTGGTACCATTAATATCCTTAACTTTAACACGTAACAATTCAAATTCATTCAAAAGGAATTTAGTACCCCTCGGTAGTGATAGATCCATCATCAATTAAAAGAGAACCAGAGCGAGATAAACATGCATGCCTAGTGAGAGAACCATCATCAATTAAATGACATATCACCGTCATCATTCCTTACTTAATCATCGTTATCCCACATCTCACAAACATTTTCACCTTTTGTCCACCAATGCAGTATGTATTTGCTTGGTAAAAACATGATTTGTTTCACACGAAAAAATGCCAACATATGTCTACATGAGATTCCTTTGAAGTCGAATAACCTACAACTACATGATAAATAGTATGTATACTTATTATATGTAATCTGTCTACTCTTTGATGAACTACTTCCAATTACTTTTTGCACTATATGGACATTAGACACATCATCCTCAAAGGTACTACTTAAGAAATATGCAGCACTTTCAAACATCTAATCTTGAAACATTACACAATTCCTCTTTGTGTATATTTTCACCATTTGTATCTCCATTGGGCACATGGATTTCAACTTTGGTTGCTCATTCACATCAACATGATCTTCAACTAACTCATCATGTCTTTAATGATTAATAGCTCTATTAAAACGTATAATAAAGTCCATCAATGAGTTTTTGCGTGAGATATACCTTTTGAAAAATGCATGTGAACTTTCTGCTCTTTAACTGCTCAGAATCCTAGCATTGAAGATATGGTTAAAGTATGCAAGAATCTACTTGCTACGGGTTTCATACATTTGATGCAACCATAAATCGTCTTTTAGGCCTAGTTATTGTATCAATTATACCCAACAATTTTCAAACTCTTCAGTGGTCTCAGAGTTGAAAATGTTATTTTTAAAGTATGCATAGTTGTCCCGATAAAGTATGACATCTAATTTTTCAAATTTTTTTATCAAAATGTGCCACATGCAGAATCGATGATAAGTTGATGGGAACACTTTAGCAATGACCTTAGTCATTCCAGGATCTTGATCCGAAATAATAACCTGAGGTGCACCCCTAGGCATAGCATCCAAAAACTGATTGAATAGACAAACGAAAGATTCACTTTTCTCACCATTCAACAAAGCACATTCGAAAATGATAGTTTGACCATGATTGTTCACTCTTGCTAATGGGGAAAATATTATATCATATTTGTTAGTGTTATAAGTTGTTTCAAATACGAGTACATCACCAAAAAAATGATACAATCTCCTTGAAAACTAATCTGCCCAAAAGCATCTGATAAGCCGATTTTCATCATCCAGTTCATAACTAAAGTAAAATGCATGATTGTTTTCTCTCTCAGAAGCAAAAAATTCTACTAACAATTCTGCATCAATATCTTTTTTTTCATCTTTCACTCTTTGTACATAGTTTCTTATATCTTTCTCAGTACATTCGACATCTTGAGGACTACCATATTCTATTTCCATCACTCTATACTGTTGACAAGTTGGGATATTTGCTTCTGCTAACTGTTGGCTCAAAACTCTTTTTGCCACTGACACATTCCTATGTGACCTTAACAAATGCACCTTAATTGGAGTTGCAAGAGAATGATTATGCCCTTACATAAAAAGACTAACAGTCAATTTTGATCCAGTTTGCCACTTAACCATTGTCATCTTAGCTTTGTAGCCAACTCGAATACTTCCTGGATTCTTTTCATTTGATCTTTTGACTGTATATTTTTCCATTTTATCGTAATAGTCATTTGTCTGCCATTCCTTAAAGCAAACAAATTGTTTCCACACTAGCTCATTTGTACATTTTTTTCCTTTACTGTTGTTCATTCTTGCACTAAATCCACACTGTCTTGCATATGCATTATAAAAATCGAAAGCCTCTTCTACTGTTGCAAATTCTTGATTAACTTTTGGTTTGATATCATCTACAACTTGTGGAGTATAACACTGTTTTTCGCTATCATCCGATATGGTGTTGCAACAATAAGCTTCAATTTTTGAAAATCATAGAATGAGTATAAATTAATCCCTAAACAAAATATAAATTTGATCAATTTCATAAGATAGCAGAACATCACATAACAACAACAATTTTGTATTTTATTTATTAACAGAAAATGGAAAATCAAATAACATCACATATGACAGGATCCAACCCTACTGGATCTTGCCTGCGTGACTTAATGTTTCAATTAAGCCACAAGCAGTCGTTAAAGTCCAATAAGTCACTTTTTCAAATCGAAAAAAAAAACCAACAGACCGAAAGATTTTCTCTACTACCGAAAATTTTATTAGAAATTTCAGCAGCATTTCGACTGTTTTCTAACACTTCCCAAAAGCAAATAGTCTATAACCTGCAAGGAAAAGCGTTCCTAAACAGTATTCATTCTACCAGCACACATTCCCCATAGTATTCACAACTCAGAGGATGACTCAGCCCTCAAATAAAAAAAATACATTAACTGTATAATTCTCTGTAGCTGGACTCAGTCTAAAATAAACCGAGCTGCCTACATACACTATTTAAATAGGGATCAAGCTACCTGTAGTTCCAAAAGTAAATTTATGCTGGAATATGCTACTGACAATCACACTCGAATTTTTTATTTATTTATACAAATATCTCATTTATCATATTTGGCCACTCTTAAATCCATTATCGCCTTTCCAACATCCTAACAAACAATAAGATCCGCAGTTTAACGGCATAATTCCTCGCCAAACAGTTCTCGTCCACACAATCAAATCCATACATTTATTCATAACCAAAACTCACATACACAACAATTCAACGTAATTAATCACCCACCCATTTCACAATTAATTTAACAAAATCAATCCACAACATAATCAATTCTACACAACCGAATCCACATAATGATTAACACACGATTTAACTATATAATATATTCCGTAACCATTTCCATGCTCAAGAAACTCGGTCACACTCTCACATCCTGTAATAAACTCTCGGCATGTCAATGCGTTCCACAGCAACCACCAAAACACAAATATACACATTTGTAGCACCAATTGTCTACAATTCCTATTTAATCGTTATTAATAACACCGTTTGAAACCGGGTAATTCTCAATATTTATCTATAATACCCGAATTATATATCGAAATGAAGCTCGTAACCAGTAGAATGCAACCGAGAACTTACCTCGTCCAACCGCCGCCGGTGGTGGCCGGGAAGTGGCGGCCGAACATCCTTTAATCGCACCGTCCACACGAGGGAGCTTTGAGATAAACGGATATCGAAATTAGCTTCGGAAGGTCCAAAAGAGGGGGACCGGACCGATTTCATCGCCGGAAACCGCTGGAATCAGGCGACCAGAGGTGCCGCGGGTTCGCCGGTTCCTCCGCATTTTCCGGCGAATTCTGGGGTTTCCACGGGCAGGGATTGACGGGAAAATGACGTAGGAGGTGCGGGCTACCTTTTCCGGGTGGTGGTGCGGCCTAGCCTCGCCGGAATCTGGCGATCTCAAAATTTCCCACTAATCGGTTTGAGCTCTATTTCCGGTGATCTGAGCTACTTCATGGTGAACCACCGGTGCCAACGAGGAGAGGGGGTCGGCGTCGTCATTTCCCGGGTAATTTCTGGCCTGATCTGGCCGGAAAACCGCCGTTGCCGGCGAAGGAAGGCAGCGGCGCAGAGGTGCACGGGAAGCTGGCGCCGGGGGGGGGGGGGGGGGGGGGGGGGGGGGGGGGGGGGGGGGGGGGGGGGGGGGGGGGGGGGGGGGGGGGGGTGCGTGCGTCCTTCCAGACCCTTCTGGACATTTTACAAATAAAGGCAGGGGCAAAATAGTAATTTTCACCATGCCACATCAAATTACCAAAATGCCCTTCACGTTATTTCAGCCATAACTTCTCGGTCTTAACTCGGAATTGAACGCACTACTAGTCTACGAACTCGTATCGACTAGCTCTATGCAACGTTATCTTAGTCAAAGCCATCATATACCCACACAAAAAGTCAACCCCGAGCCTCTCATGGTCAAACTTGAAAATTTTACTATATTTTTTTGGTACGAGGTGTTACACATAACAACAACAACAACAAAATCTGAATCTAATACTTTCCCAATTGAACTAAACACCAAATTCTATCATCACCGCACTCTTCTGTACACCAAAAATGTCCTATGTATTAGAGCATCAATATAAATATGACATTTTTTTTTTTGTGAAAATCAACATACATAAGACAATTGTACAAACAATTTACCTTTGGATTGCAGACCATATTAATTGGTCAAAGAAAACATTTTTTCTTAAAATCTAATCATCTTTGTTTAAACAATTGACGCATCATATTAGATTTGAGATGACCCAAATAGTCAAACAACAACAGAAATAAAGTAGAGTTCATTAACTTCAAGTTCATCACCACGTGTTGACTTCACCGGTCAATGTGTCTTAAACTTAGAAAATGCATAATCTTTTTATTTTTTTAACAAAACATATGTGATCTACACATCCAATGAAATTTAATTGACTTTCATTAAAGAGTTAATTTTATCACTAAAATTTTAGTATTGAAAAAATAAAATTTAAAAAGTACTGCAAATTAATATTACCATATATAAATTGCCAATCTTATTCATATGTATCAAATTATTGGTGAAATAAGTAGCCCACTAAACAACTACACCAGAATTTGTTTGTTTGTTTGTTTTTTATTTGTTTTTTTTTTATTTTTATTTTTATATAAGTAGGAGTAAATCTTTTAAAAAACACGGTTTGTCAAATTCTATTGTTAATAGCTGTTAGCCACAGGTCCCATAAAAGACTACAACAACATTTATTCTTTTTTTTGGTTCCTCTTTTATAATAATAATAATAATAAAAATGAAATAAACTACAGTACATTTTGACACCAGATCAAAGAGGCATCAAGGAAGGAGGCTCGTAATGGGCATCTTGGTTTGCTAATTGCATTCGAAAACAAAATTTGAGGGGTTGGAGTTTGGGTTAGAGAGAGATAGGGTTTAATGGGAAAGAGATATGGTCTGGGTGTGTCCACAATGCGTTTTTGTCCTTCAAATGGCAAAGGAAAAATTGAAATAAATTAAACAAAAAAAAGTAAAAAAGAAGCTTTTTGGGAAAAGCAATATTCATATGGAGTTGGGTTTTCACTTTTCTCTCTCTCCTCCGTCCCTGTCTCTCTTCTAATTTTTTTTTTCTCTCTCTTTTTCTTTTTTATATTTCTCTTTTTTTCTTCTATTTTCTTCTCTTTGATTTTATTTTTCTCGTTTGTCATGTATATACTGCATAATACAGTTTTAATCGGTTTTGTTTCCCTTCTTTTCTCTCTCTCTCCTCTCTTTTTAAATCCTAAAAAAAAAAAAGAAAAAGAAAGGAGGAGTATAACCGAATGATTTTTTTTCTTGGAANTTTTTTTTTTTGGACTTGTACTTTTCAGCTATAATTGGCCAAATTGATACCGAAATATGAAAAGAAATTGAATGAGGATCATAACCTCTCAAACGGCGACAAAAACGGAAACCAATCGAGTGAGATAAATGTACAGGTCATGAAGCGGGTTGCGCAACTTGAAGACTTGAAATACAAGTCGTGCAAACCCAGCTGTAGGTAAAGGATGATGACATCAGCAGAGACGTCTTGCTGACATCATCACATGATAATATGAGAAAAAAATTATTAATTTTTTTAAAAATATTATATTTTTTAAAAGACTAATTTACTTTTATACCGTTAACTTTAACAGATTTTTTTTAACAATTAAAAATATTTATACATTATACAAAACCACATATTCATATTTAAAATTATACTATATTTTTGAAAGTGTATTTGAAATTATTTTTTTATTTTTTAATATTAAAAAATTTAATAAAAAAATTGTACTTATTAGTAGCCAATTAAATTTACTGGTGTATAGATTCCACTTAACTTTTTTTAAAGAAAGATTGATTGTGCGTTTTATTTTTTTTTTATATAAATACAAATTCACATCAAATCAACAATTTTTTTTGTGTGTATCACATCAGATCAACATGATCGGCATAACAAATTTATAATTCATTTTTTTACATAGTTTATTTGCACAAATAAAACTTTAACGCGTCACTGATTTCATATTCCATCTTCTTATCAAGAAAAAAAAAATCTATTATCAAAAAAAAAAAAGAAAAAAAAAATCATATTCCATCACCGATTGATTTTTAAATTTTAAATTTTGAATTGATCTAATAAAAAATAATTTAATATTAAATTATCATGGGAGTCTAACAGCGTACTTTCAACGAAACAACTCCCTGTATGCATATATATTGTCATAAGGAGTTGCCAAATACAGTACTCTGAAGTTTGTCAAGGAAAGGTCCTAAGATGGGAATGGAGCAAGCTCATGTGGTTGTTCATCCTTTACCAGTTCAAGGCCATATCAAACCCATGTTATGCCTTGCACAGCTTCTCAGTGAAGCTGGCCTTTACGTCACATTTCTCATCACACATCATGCTCACAAGCGCTTAGCAAACTTCCCTGCCCTCGCTACCCACTTCCCAAATCTCCATTTCGAATCCATCTCCGATGGCTTTCCGGAAGATCATCCCCGGGATGTGAATTCTGGTTTCTTCACCGAGATTAAGATTAAAACCAAGCCACATTTCAAACAAGTTTTGGTCTCCCTTGAAAGGAAGAGCGAGAATGCCTTGTCACCGCCTGTGACTTGTATCATAGCAGATGGGTATTTGGTTTATTCCTTTGAAGTAGCAGAGGAGCTGAGACTTCCTATTTTCTCATTTGTTTCCCATGGAGCTTGTTTCTTGCAAGCATATTTTAGTATCCCCATGCTTATTCAACAAGGTCACCTTCCTTTTCCAGGTAATTAAGTTAATGAACTTTGCACTGTTCATCTCTCATTTGCAAACAAATATATATTATATTTTTAAGTAAGCCTTTATAAATGCAGAGAAATTTTCTACTGAGCAATTGACGTGCAATTAAATATATATATAATCGGACATCAGGGACCCGATTGATAAAAATCTATACATGTAGTGACAAAATAACTTTTGTTACAGATGATGACTTGAATTATGAAATTGAATGCGTGCCTGGACTTGAAGGCCTTCTACGGCGCAAGAATCTGCCTCCTGAGTGTTTGTTGAAATTACAAGCAGACAACCCTTGGTTTCAGGCGCATGTGAATGACATCCTCGGAATGAATCGATCTAGAGGAGTCATAATCAACACCTTCGATGACCTCGAAGTTCAATGCCTTCCACACGTAGCCACCCACTTTGAGAAATTTTACACGCTCGGACCTCTTCACGCATTCTTGAATTCTAAAATTGGGAACGACTCCCATTTGGTCGCATCCCATGATTCTCTTTGGAAAGCAGAGAGAAACTGCATTGCTTGGCTAGATTCGCAGCCATTGAGATCTGTGCTCTATGTAAGTTTTGGGACTTTGGCTAGAAGATCAATTTCTCTATTGCTTGAATTTTGGCAGGGTTTGGTGAACAGTGGACACGCATTCTTGTGGGTTATACGGCCAGATGTTCTATTGGCAGAGGAAGGAGAAGATAATGTGATATTACCTGAACAACTTCGACAGGGTGCTAAGGAAAATGGGCATATAGTAGATTGGGCTCCACAAGAGCAGGTTATGGCCCACAATGCTGTCGGTGGGTTTTTAACCCATTGTGGTTGGAACTCCATCTTGGAGAGTATCATGGCCAGAATTCCGTTGATCTGTTGGCCCTACGCATATGATCAGAATATGAACACTGATCTCGTTTGCAAAGTGTTGAAAATTGGGATTGAATTGGAGGCGTTTGATAGAGCGACCGTAAAGTCAAGAGTAGAGACATTGATGGGAAGCAAAAGAGAAGAGTTTCATAAGTCAGTGGATAAGATTGCAGACAGTGCTCAGGATGGTATTGAAAAAAAAAAAAAAAAAAAAGAGAAAAGGAATGAAAAGAAATCAAGAAATTACCAACCTCCAACAAAAAATAAAAATAAAAAATCTTTATATACGAAAATAAACCAAAAATAAAAAAAAGAGCAAATTTCATAAAATTAAACGCGAAAAATGGGAGGTTATACGGCGACGTTTAGCCTGACTTGCAGATCGCTGAAATGAAGACCATCGCTATAAATGAATCCCAGCCCCCTTTATCGTTATCTCCCTCGTCGTGGACTCTTGGCGCCGTCTGGCTTTGCTTTCTTTTTTCGGGGGGTTCTCTTCAGGTTTCTCTCTCTCTCTCTCTCTCTCTCTCTCTAATTACATATATTTTCGATTTCTATGTCTGAAAGAAAGTGTAGTAGCTGGCATACTTTTTACAGATCTAGTTCTTGAATAATTTGCCGCCATTTGTTTTCCTACTTTTGGGTAATTTTTTTTTTATTTATGATTTTTTATTTTTCACAAAACCTACCTCTCTATCTGCAACAGATCTAAGCTGTAATTAGCTGCTTTTTTTCCCCCTTAGTTTTTAATTTTAATTTTCGAGTAAGTTAAATCTTCTTATGTGTTTTGGTAAAAATTTGGTTTGGTGAATCGTTTGAGCTTCCTCGCTGTCTCAAGTCTACTTCACAATATGTATTTTGTATGTTTATCTTTCGCTGCACTGCGAAATTGGAACCGCTCTCGGTCTTAATTTTGAAACTTTTTTAGGATTTTGGAGGGTTTGGGTTTGGTGTTCGCGTATGTTAAGGTTAGGAAGTTTCGCTTTTCAAGAGGTTGGTTCTAGATCTGCTGTTAAACTGTGTCAATCGTGTGGTCCTCTGTTTTGTTTGCGAGAAAATAAAGGAAATTCCGAGGAAATGAAATGATTGGGGGAATATGGTTCTCTGTAATTTTATTTTTCTATTTTTTTTTGGGTTCTGTTTTAGGAGAAGAAATTTATGAGCTCTGCTTGAATAACACAAGTGGATGTGGTAGGTTTGTTTTGAGATGTTAACTTTTGTTTTTATCGTAATTTCGATTTTGTCTATTGTCTTTCTTCCTCGCTCGGCAACCTGGTGAATTTAAATCTTTTTGTTGAGAAGTTTTAGGCTTTTTGCTTGGATCTTGAAAAGTGTTGGGCTAATTAATTGTTTGACTTTGCTATGAATAGGCGTTCTTCTGTGGAATCAAATTTGATATCAAGATGAATCACTGTAACCTTCAGCAGAACGTCTTTGTGGCCTGTGAGGAGATGATGAGAGGCTCTGCCTTTGTTTCTGATTCAATGGACCCTGTTGTTTGCCCCAAGCCTCGGCGAGTCGGGATTCTATCTAACAATACGATGAGGCCCTTGAGATTGCATACGAGGTATTATATTAAATTTTTTATTTTATTTTTGATGACTTCCCTTTCCTATTTTAGTGATGCTTCTTGAATTCCAGAGCTCTAGGTTGATTGTTACCTCTGTTTGTTTTGAATTGGCAGTATACAATCTGAGTTATGTGATTCAAAAGCTGGATCAGAGCTTCTGGACATCATTCTCATGAAGGTAATCATTGTTTCTTTCTTTGTTCATTGGCCAAAGTGTCTTTGATCATAAGGGAGGATGCGTTTACATTTTATGTATATAGACACCTGTTGGTCTTAATGGTATGCATTTACTGTATTATTTGAAATTTTCTCATGGATAAACACATCTTCAGATGAATATTTTCTTTAACGGATTCTTTAGTTCACTCAACTTAAGACAAGTATTAGCATTTATCGTAATTGCTAGTGACGTGATGAAATGAAATTGCTTTTTTAGTTTCTATAAGTACAGCCTTGTGTAGATCTCATTTGATCCCCCTTGGATCTGTGATTTTCTCATTTGCTTGTCATTTTGGTTGGTTTCTACAGGAGGGTTATGGGGCAGAACAATCTGCCGGTCATGTAGCCTCCTCACCCCCATTTTTTTGTGGGTCTCCTCCGAGCAGGGCTGCTAACCCACTAATCCAGGATGCCCGGTTCGGAGATGAGAAGCTTGCTCCCCTTCCAGCATTGCCATTTGCATCTCCATCGGGTTTATCATCTCCATCATCATCGGCACGTAAAGGAGGTTGTGTGAGAATGAAATATGGACTTAAACCGGCTGCAGTTAGAGTAGAAGGATTTGATTGTCTCAACAGGGACCGGCAGAATTCTAGCATCCCTGCCATGGCTTGAAACTCCAGTAAAGGAATTGTATATAGAAGGAATTTGAATGCCATCACAGTTCACAAACATATCAGACTTAACCAGAGGAGGGAATTTTGAATATTTTTGGAGAGAATTGAGATCTGTTACTAGTGTATATAGGATATGTTTTGTCCGTGATCTTCTCATTGCTAATATGTCTTTTAAGTATTTTAATTGAACATAAAACATTGACAAACCTGTTGTTCCCTAGAAAGGTTTGTATATGCTTAGAGAGTATGGCTCCTTTTTGTAATATAAAATAGGTCACTACTTGGGAGTCCCTTTTTTTTTATCCTTTTTCTTATTGTTCAGTCTAAATCACGGGGAAAAAATTCTGTATAAAGTCCTACTGTGATTTACTGATCTAGTATGGTCATTTTACCATGTAAATTGTATCCGGTAATTGTTCATTGGATGGACTTGTTATTATTTGGATGTTCATATTGTTCATCTTCCATAAAATATATGGTTTGTGAGTTTCCATGGTTGATACTCTGGTTGGTACAGCTTTTGTTTCTCATTCTATGCGACTGACATGTGAGAGTTGGCAAGTACAACCAAGTTTTGGTTCTCTGGTGATTAGAGTGTAGCGCAAATTGTCTTTTCGACTCTCCACTGCTATGTATACGGTTGCAATTAATTTAGTTATACATGCTTGATTGCATAGTAATTGTAAAGTGTGTAGAAAATGGTGATTATGCAACAAAAATAGAATTCATCCAAAATTCAACAGATTAGAATATTGAAAAGAGGGAATGTCATCTTAATTATTTAGTTTATGAGAATTTCTCAACAATTGTATTGAATTTTTTTTTTTTCCGGTGATAGTAAGTTTATCTGTATAAACTAATTTACATGTCTTTATTAGAAGATTTGTTATTGAAATTTGGATTTTATTGTTCACCAGTGATTTACAAATTAATATAATTTTAAATAAATTGATCAACAAGCTGAGTAAATCTAAAATTTTAATTAACAAACTTTTGCTAACTTATTGCCCTTTTTTTTCTTCCCCCTTTAATTGAAAGTTAACTCAGTACAGTAGTAGCTTAGGCTAAAAAAAAGGCAAACTTACTTGGGTAGCATGGTACGACATCGTATAGGGTACCTTTTTGAATCTCTGTCTTAAGTCTTACACAATAGTAAGTAAACAACTCCCCCCGTTCAGTTTTTCGTCTTTCAGGTTTCAGCAGCCGTGGGTCTTGCAGAATCTCAAATCCAAACTTTGACAGAGAAAGTAAAGCTGTTAGTCAAACACATTATTCATTGCCTGTTTGAAAACCCAGTTCAATAACCTTCGGTGAGTCACTTCTTTGATCCCTACGAGTATGCTCTGATTTCGTGTTCCGTTGATATGCGCGGAAGATGTTAGTTTTTTGTTCTAAAAGACTGCAATCCCTTGTTTCAATATGTAAAATTGTTGGAGTTTCTGAGATTTGTTTGTGTATTCTTCAAAGTTCACAACTTTTCCGGAATCCTTTCTCGTCGAACACATCATTGTCATTAGCTGCTGAGAAATATAAATCACAAGATCAAAAACAAGATCGAGAGCATTCTTTTAAGGTTTCGTACCTCATAAATTCATGTGGGTTGACTCCAGAAATTGCCGTTTCTGTGTCTGAAAGGATAAATTTTAAAACCATAGAAAGACCTGACTTGGTGCTTGGTCTGCTAAGAGACCGTGGTTTCACCAACACCTACATCTCCAAACTTGTTACGGGATGTCCATCTTTGCTATTAGCCAACGCTGAGAAGACCCTTTTGCCAAAACTTGACTTTTACCGTTCTATAGGCCTTTCTGGCGCAGACCTTGCCCGAGTTGTCGTTTGGAATTCTTGTCTCTTGACAAGAAGCTTAGAGAAATTCATAATTCCTTGTTATGATATCCTCAAAAGTGTACTTATCCACGATGAAAAAGTTGCAAAATTCTTTCTTCGCTCGTCGTGGATGGTGCTGGACAGCTTTGCTAGAAATGTCTCAATCTTGAGAGCACTGGGAATGCCAGACTCTTCTATTTCTGTACTGGTAACCTGCCATACGAGTGTTGTCTGCGTTAAATCTAGCAAGTTTGAGAAAGATGCTGAGAAGGTTATTAGGATGGGATTTAACCCTTCGAAGATGATATTTGTAATTGCTTTACACATGATTTCCTCTGTAGGTGAATCGTCATGGGCACGGAAGATGGAAATGTATAACAATTATGGTTGGACGGAGAATGATTTCTTGTTGGCCTTTAAGAAAGATCCCTGTTTTGTGGGATTATCGGATAAGAATTTTACGGCTAAAATGGATGTTTTTGTGAACAAAATGGGGTTGCAGCCTGCAGATGTGGCAAGGGCTCCAGTTGTTCTAAGGTATAATTTGGAGAAGAGGATCCTTCCAAGATGTTCTGTTGTCAAATTCCTGCTCTCCAAGGGCTTGATGAAAGAAAAACCTTCCATGTCCTATGTGCTGACACAATCTGATAAAGCCTTTTTGAACAGGTTTGTGACAAAAAATCAAGAAACTGTGCCTCTCCTGTTAGACATCTTTCATGGGAAATTATCTTTTCTTTAACTGTGCCTTGAATTTGAAGAATTATCACTTTCATTCTTGCTTCATGCTGACACAGTGACACCAGTTTCCTCAGGTTTTTGCTTAGCAATACTGAACATTTTCCACGTTACATGTGAAGATAATCTCATCTAACATGTATTGGATGAACATATTTGAATAATGTGGAATCAAAGACAGTGGAAATGCTTCATCCCGTTAGTTAAATTACCATTTTTTTCAAAAACTTAAGCTAGCTAACGAGAGATGGATCGTCATTTTAGGTTCATTTTGAATCTTTATTTGTGTAGAGTTGTTTTAAGTTGAGACTTTAAAGATTTTGGCTCTGATACTAAGTTAATTATCATTTTTTTAAAAGTTTAAATCGAATAGAGTTAGATTATTATTAATTTTTATAATTTTCTCTAAATTACTATTCTTCTACAAATTTAAACCAATCAAAGATGTTTTTTCTCTAGCAAAAATCATCATTGTATTTTTTCATAAGAATTCCACTAATAATTAAAAACTCGGAATTTTTATTTTGAATTTTATACAAGTCCTTGGCTGCAATGGCCATGTCCATGGAAATTTATCAAGAATACATATTTGCTATTGCTGAGTTCTAATTTCAACTTATTTATTTATTTTTAACGGATCAAACAAACTAAAAATAAATCAGTTTTATACCAAGAGCAAAATTTCGATTAGTCTCGTTGGGCTTAACAATTATTAAATATTTATTGAAAGTTGAAACACACACCACCCTATAATATTTAAATATGTGATGAGCAAAAAAAGAAGGCTATTGACTTGCCTCCTTAACAATTTCAAAAAAAAGAAAAAAGTCAATAGCGTGGTTTTAAAGCATATTATTATTAAACACATCATTAATTAAATGATAAACTCGAACTACCATTAATAAATATTTGAAATAAACAAATTACATGCTAAAAAATCCAAAAATTTAAAAGCCAAAAATCACCTCATAACTCATTCCCAAAAGACACCTAATATATAAACAAATTATTGTTAACGTATTACTCCATAGTAGCGTAGCAAAAAGTAAAGAACACGAGGATGACAAAACAACATCGTATAAGTCTCTTTTTCAGTAAGTCTTGACCAGTAGCCTAATCTCCTTGTTCAGTTATTCCAGTTTCAGCTGCCGTTGGGATTGCTGGCGAGCTGAAGAGCAGAATCCCAAATCCGAAGTTTGACTTTAGCATAGAAAGAAAGTAAAGCTGTTAATAAAAACACATTATTCACTGCCATTTTTGAAAACCCAGATCAATAACCTTCGGTGAGTCACTTCCTAATACGTACAGGGCAACTCTAGTTTTCTGTTCCATTCATATGCGCGAATGATGTTTGGTTTTTGTTCTGAAAGACTGCATTCGCTTGTCCCGATATGTAAAATTGTTGGAGATTCAGAAATTGGTTTGTGTATTCTTCAAAGTTCACAATTCTCCCTGAAACCTTTCTCGTCGGCAATACCTGTTGAGAAAGATAAACCACAAGAACAAAAACAACAACAAGAGCGTTCTTTTAAGGTTTCATTCCTCATAAAATCATGTCGGTTGATGCCAGAAATTGCTTTATCTGTCTGAGAGGATAAACTTTGAAACCCCAGAAAGACCTGACTTGGTGCTTGGTCTTATTAGAGACCATGGTTTCACTAACACCCACGTCTCCAGACTTGTTAAGATGCGTCCTTCTTTGCTTTTTAATCAATGCTAAGAAGACCCTTTTGCCCAAACTTGATTTCTACCGTTCTATAGGCCTTTCTGGCATAGTCCTTGCTCGAGGTGTCAATCATTGTCTCCTCGCAAGAAGCTAAGGGAAATGCATAATTCCTTGTTATGATATCCTCAAAAGTGTACTTGTCCATGATGAAAAAGTGCAAAGTTCTTTGGTGGTACGTCGTAAGTATTGCTGAACAATGTGCTGAAGAACTTTGCTCTCAATCTTGAGAGATCTGGGAGCGCCAGTTTGTTTGAGAAAGATGTCGAGAAGGTCATTAGTATGGGATTTAACCCTTTGAAGATGAAATTTATAACTGCTTTATATGTGATTTCTTGTGTGGGTGAATCGTCATGGGCACAGAAGATGGAAATCTGTAAGAAGTGTGATCGAACAGAGTAATTTCTTGTCAGCGTATAGAAAGGATCCCATTTTTATGGAATTAAAGGAGAATTTTAGGAGTAAAATGGACGTTTTTGTAAACAAAATGGGTTTGCAGCCTGCAGACGTGGCCAGAATTCCAAGTATTCTAAAATATAGTTTGGAGAAGAGGATCATTCCAAGATCTGTTATCAAAGTCCTGCTCTCGAAGGGCTTGATGAAAGAAAAACCTGCCAGGTCCTATGTGCTGATAGAATCTGATGAAGCCTTTTTGAACAGGTTTGTGAAAAGACATCAAGAAACTGTGCCTCTCCTGTAAAATATATTTCATGGGAAATTATCTTTTCTATAAATGTGCTTTGGATATGAAGAATTATAGCATCAACCATTACTACCCATTTTCGTTATTGCTTCATACTGATACCAGTTTCCTTTGAAGTTTTGCTTAGCAATACTGAATGTTTTCCAACTTGCATGAGAAGTATATAATATTGTCTATCAAACTTGTATTGAAATGTTGAAAATGATTTATTGTTTCATCTACTGCTAACTGGTATTAGATCTTTACAATAACACAGCTTTTGTAAGTCGGCAGCGATGTTGGATTCATTGGAACCATCAGAATATTGCTCTTCTAAAGTGGCCCTATGAATTCCGATGGCTGGCATTTCTCCATCTGTTTGATTTATTTATTTTACTTATTGAGCATATTTGAATAGGGTCACTCTTAGTCTCTGAATGCACTTCGATCCTTAAAAACTTTTTTTTTTTCCCGGCATGTTGGTCCATGAACTTTAGTTTTTGTTATACTTTGGTCATCCAAACTGTTTATAGTATAATTTTTAGCAATTTTGAAGCATGCAGTGCGCCTACTGCAGCATGAAAACAACAAAATTATAAAACTAGGCAACCCCGTAAGACCACTACATGTTGCGGCAAGTGCATTGCACACTTCAAAATTGATAAAATTTTAGACTGAAATTAATTTTAAGGATTAAGGATAAAAGTATAACAAAAATTAAAGTTTAAGGATCAAAATGTCAGAAAAAGAAGTTTAAAGACCAAAATGGAGATATGGCTATAGTTGAGGGACTAACAATGCTAATAATCCATTTGAATATTGTGAATTCAAAGATATTAGAAATGTTTTATCTGGAGTATTGACTTTTTTGATACTTATGTCATTGAATTTATAATACCTGGAAAACTTTCCACATCAGCAAACATTCAACGGTATATATTTTCACATATTATAAATTCAATGACAAGAGTATCAAAAAAATCAATACTTTCTAGTATTTTTCTCCCATGGCAAAGATCATCATTGTATGTTTTCATGAACTTTTCACTAATGAATAATTTTTTTAGTATTTATAACAACCAGTGTGGCTGGATCTTTTATTTTGGATTAATGGAAAAGAAGGGTCAATTTAAGAGGAATACATTTTCTTGATGGATATTTATAAGAAAAACCCTATTTGCTATCATTGTGTTTAAATTTAAACTTCTGTAATATGTTTCTTTTCATGATGAGAAAAGTTGTGGTGACCCACGTTCATTTCAATTGTACAAATCCCGGTTAGAGGCCTTGAGCTAATGCATAACCTCTACTATTCTATTTCTAGGTCTTGGAGGAAAACCTTATGTAATTCCATTTCTAGGTATCAGAGCCAAAAAAAAAAAAAAACCCTTAAAGCACTACAGCTGTACGGAAGATGATGATGTGCAAATGGATCATTCAAAATCACACACAGTAAATATTTTTTTTTTTGTGTCTATTTTTTTTCGAACATGTGTTGAAGATATAATTCATCCCCTTGACCACAAGACTAGAAGATCAGAACCACATAGTAAATATTTTGTAAGCTCCAAACAAGCTTAAAAATATTCTCGCTTTTGAGTCAAATTGGATATATGCGGGTGGAGCCAAAATTTAATATCCCAAAGAAGAAAATAATCTACAATTAAAACCGGCTTAATGCAATAAATAAAATAAATTGATTTTTTTATAAATTTCAAAATAAAGACATTTCTAAAAAATTGTCTCAGTTAATTTTAAGTTATTTTTTTAAATTTATGAATATAAACAAATTTTTAGTGTCTGATCATTGCTCACTCAAAGTATTGTTATTGCTAACTTATTTTATTACTTAGTATTAGCTTAGCAATTTTACGAAAAAATAAAATAAAAAAAGTAATAGCATAGCAAAAGGACAAAAAACTTAAAAACGACATCGTTTAATATCTTTTTGCTTTTCAATCTTCATGCCTTGGCCAACTGAAATGTCCGCGTTCAGTTTCTTCTCATTCAGCTGCCGTGGGGCTTGTGGCGAGCGGTATACCAAATTTTTGACGGAAAAAAGTGAAGCTCTTAATCAAACACATTATTGATCGCCAACCAGTTCAATAACCTTCGGTGAGTAGCTTATTGATCCTTACGAATAGCTTTAAATTTTGGGTTCCGTTTATATGCGCGAATGATGTTTGGTTTTTGTTCTAAAAGACTGCAATCCCTTGTTCCAATATGTAAAATTGTTGGAGAATCAGAGGTTGCCTTTTCTATTCTTCAAAGTTTACAATTTTCCCTAAAATCTTTCTCGTCGAGAACACCATTGTCGTTAGCTGCTGAAAAAGATAAACTACAAGAACAAACACAAGGACGAGAGCGTTCTTTTACGGTTTCATACCTCGTAAAATCATGTGGGTTGACGCCAGAAGTTGCTCTCTGTATGTCTGCGAAGGTTAACTTTGAAACCCCTGAAAAACCTGACATGATGCTTGGTTTGCTCAGAGACCGTGGTTTCACCAACATCCACATCTCCAGACTTGTTAAGATGTGTCCCTCTTTGCTTTTAGTCAATGTTGAGAAGACCCTTTTGCCCAAACTTGATTTTTACCATTCTATAGGCCTTTCTGGCTTAGGTCTTGCTCGAGTTGTCTCTTGGAATCCAAGTCTCTTGACAAGAAGCTTAGAGAAATGCATAATTCCTTGTTACCATATACTCAAAGGTGTACTTATTCATGATGAAAAAGTTGCAAAATTTTTTGGTCGTTCGTCGTGGGTGTTACTGCATGATTTGCTGAATAGCTTTGCTGTAAATGTCTCAATCTTGAGAGCACTGGGAGTGCCAGAGTCCTTCATTTCCTTATTGGTAACCTGTCATCCAGCTGTTGCCTGCCGTAAAACTAGTAAGTTTGAGAAGGATGTTGAGAAGGTCATTGGCATGGAATTTAACCCTCTGAAAATAACATTTGTAAGTGCATTACATGTGATTTGTTCTGTGGGTGAATCATCATGGGAACAGAAGAAGGAAATATATAAGAAGTGTGGTTGGACAGAAGAAGAATTCTTGTCAGCCTTTAGAAAAGATCCCTGTTTTATGGAATTATCAGAGAAGAATTTTACGCGAAAAATGGATGTTTTTGTGAACAAAATGGGCTGGCAGCCTGCAGATGTGGCCAAAGCTCCAATTGTTCTAAGATATAGCATGGAGAAGAGGATCATTCCAAGATGTTCTGTTATCAAACTCCTACTATCCAAGAGCTTGTTGAAAGAAAAACATGCCTTGTCAACTGTGCTGATACAATCTGATAAAGCCTTTTTGAAAAGGTTTGTGACAAAACATGAAGAAACTGTGCCTCAACTGTTTGATATCTTTAATGGGAAATTGTCTATTCTATAAACTATGCTTTGAATTTGAAGGATTATAGCATCAAGTATTTCTAATTTAATCCACTTGCATTTGCATTCTTGCTTCATGCTGACAATACTAAATTCTATCTGCTATACATTTGAAGTATACAATCTCTTCTATCAAACTTGTAGTGGAAATGTTAGACAAGAAAAAATTGTATTGGAAATGGCTTTTTTATTTTTATCTGTGCTCTTTATTTGTTTAAAAAAAATAAAAAAAGACAAAAAAAACTTGTTTGTAGTGGAAATGTTAGACAAGAAAAAATTGTATTGGAAATGGCTTTTTTATTTTTATCTGTGCTCTTTATTTGTTTAAAAAAAATAAAAAAAGACAAAAAAACTTGTTCTTTGGTATTTGTGCCACGCTCGATTTTTTTCTTTCTACCTTTATGTAGAGAAAATGTAGACCTTGATGTACTAATCTCTTGGAGCAGTCTCTTTGATTATAGGTTAGCGGAGAATACTTATTTGCTATAATTGTGTTGTAATTCAAGCTTCTGTTTGCCATGTTTATTCTGGTATTGACTATTGAGAAAAATGGTGGTGATAAATTCACTGCTTAATAGTTACAAAAAGTTCCACATTCATATTTAATTGTTTGCTTCCATTTGATAGAGTTTTGATAATTTGTTATCATCCTCCTTTGATTTATCTGATGAAACATGCCAATCGTTTGTTTGTTTATTCATCTGAATAAGCATACTTATTCAACTTGAGAAAAAGAAAAACTAATATGGTTTTAGGCCATATTATCAAATACATCATTAATTAGGTGACCTAAAGAAATATATGAAGATCCACCATTCATCAATGCCTTCCTACTCTTCTCACTGATCACCTTTACACTCTTCTTTATATCGCTGTCATGCTCCATCACTCTTCTGATCCCTGCTTCTATTTCTTGAGCACTCACAACCTCTTGATCATTCTGGCTCTTTAGTTGCAGCACGAAGTCCAACCGAATCTCCACTGCCAATCCCAACTCTTTTACAATCTCGAATGCATTTATCTGTTGCTCTGCATATAGTGGCCATGCGGCAATAGGCACGCCAAACCACACACTCTCAAGTATAGAATTCCACCCACAGTGCGAGACAAACCCTCCTGTTGCTGGGTGGGACAAAATGGCTGCCTGTGGAGCCCATCCTACGATCTTTCCCATCCCAGCCGTCCGTTTGAGAAACCCTTTAATCAGTGCTTCCATGGAATCAGTGTAGCCATCTGATGAACTTTGACGCAAAGACCAAACAAACCGAATCCCAGAGTTTTCAAGAGCATTTGCAATCTCTTTCACTTGATCCTCACCGAATCTTCCCAAGTGCCCAAAGCATAGGAACACTACCGATGATGGAGGTTGATCATCGAGCCACTTGATAACATCACAGTCGTCGGTAGTTTCTTTGGAATCCAAATGTACCAAGTTTAGTACGGGTCCCACCGGATACACAGTTGGAAATTTAGCACCAACCAAAGAACCTACAGCATGAGGTTCCAACTCCATGAAGGTGTTTATAACAAAACCTTTGGCTTCTTCTTTCATTCTTCTGAATAGATCGAGATAGTAGGAGAAAATAGGCTTGTCCAGCATAAAATCAGGCAAGACCCTACTAGGAACTGAGTTGGCAAAAGTCGGCAAGACTAACTCAGCATCGGGGTCGTTCTTGGAGTCTATTTCGCTGTGGATCATAAGGCTAGCATATCCTGAACTCGTCTTGAAGAAAATATATGCAGGAAGTCCAAACTCATGAGCCACATCCATCAAGGCCCCACAGAGCATGTCGAGGACCAAGCCGGCAAGCCGAGGAGAGTCATGGCCTGGTTGGCATTGGTTTACATGATTGGTGACGAAGTTTCTGAGGTGGGTTTTTTGATTGTCAATGAATGAAATGTTGTGGTCTTGGGGGTAGTAAGTTTCAGGAATGGTGTAATCATGTGGAAGAAGGACGAAGTTGATCCGATGGTGATCAATGGTGGTGGAGGAAGAAGCAAGAGACTCAATATGGGCTCGGGTTACAGGGTTTGCAAATGGTGGGTTCATGAGGATGATGGTGATGGAAAGACCATCATGGCGTTTGATAAGGAGATTTGCAAGCTTTATAGCTGGTGTAAGGTGGCTGGGAAATGGAAGAGGGACACAAACCAATTCTGCTTTCTTCATTTTGTATAGACTGATCGATCAGAATCGGAGATGTTTCATACAAGAAGAAGCAAAAGATTATAAAGACAATGAAGAAGAAGCTATAGCTTTGTCTGGTGTAGGCTTATCTGGTTTGATATAATTTGCTAATTGACTTTTGGGAAGCACTTTTGACTTCATAGTTGAGCGGCTTCATTTTTTCATTTTAAAGAGTTATATATATTTTTTATAGCTTCAATGAGATTTTTAAATTAAAAAATTAAACTAAATAGTAGAGTTTGCTTTTTTAAATGTAAAAAAATCAAATTTATTCTTTATATAAAATTTTATTTATTATTCCATAATTTTCTATGCTTACGTATAATTAAATATATTAATTATAATTTTATATTTTAATTTTTTTAATACTACTTTAGTTTAGAAATGATAAAAAAAAATATGAATCATAATTGTTTATGATAAAATGTAAAATAAAAAATGATTATAAAAAGTGCTATTAAAGTTGATAAAAAAATTTACTCTTTAAAATATTTCACTTTTAATTTCTTAATTTTTTTAAATGCTATTTATTTTATAAATTACAATGAGCCCTGATCATAGATGTTTTCAAATTTTTCAACGGCTTAGATCAAATTACTATTTGTCGGCAAGAATGAAGGGATTAGATCAATTCAATAGTTATGTCGGCAGAACCCTGTTCAAGATAATGACAAGAACTGTTGAGAAATATTGTTTAATAATACGACAGAAGATAGCTGACGTCTTTTTTACTATACATTATTGTTTTCTTTTACTGTTCATTTGACACGTGTCATGGATAGTTCATTTTTCTGTCTATTTAAGATGCCCGAATTCACTCTTTTAGGCATCATTTGTTTTTGAGTTTGTTTTCAAGTTTTTCTTTTCTCATCTTGTAAACACTTGTTTCTTATTTTCTCAATCCTTCCACCCTTTCATTGTAATTGGTATCAGAGCTTTTAGGTTTAGTATCTATGGTTTGAAATTAAGTTTGTACTTATAGTTTGGTTTGTAACAGAGTAATCCTTTGTAAGCAAGCACTTTGTATCAATAACATATATTTGGAGTTCATATTCAAGTAAGTCTTCTAAACTCTATTCTCTTTTTCATTATTAACTGTTGTAAATCATATATGTTTGTCCGATTTATATTCATTTAATTGACTCTGTTTGTGATCTTAGTGATCTTTGTTTAGAGTCGAAATTGAGTGATAAATCTATAGGACAGAAGGGTATTGTTGACCAACAATAGTTTAATATGGAAGATCTTAGATGTTTAGTAAAAAATCAAGACTATGAACATCGAATACATGTTAAAGATAGCAAATCTATTGCTTAAGGGATAAATACTATAATAATTTTTTTTTTTTTTTTATTTTTTATTTTTTTTTTTTTTATGTTTAATGATAATAATAGTCAACTTAGTATTATTGAAAAGAAAAAAGATTCAAACCATAATGCTTTAGAACAACTTAATAGACAATCAAAAAATGATTCTAGTCAAGAATCTCATGATATATAAAATGTTAGATTATTTTATGGCACGAAATTATTAATGTTAGACAAACATAAAAATAATCCAAAAAAAGAAAAACCACCAGATTGGGAATAAATTTTTAATTCTATAAAAGAAATTATTGAATATTAGAAAATCCAATATCAACTAACTGATGATAAGGAATGACATGATCATTTAGTTAAAATGACGCAAGAATTATATTCACAAAATGAACATATTTTTGTTGAAACTAATTACCATTATATGTTAAATTACGACACAACAGATGAATCTAGTCAAGATTCTGATAATAATAGTGAAGAAATCATTATTGGTGAAGATGAAGTATATGGCACAGACAAAGACACAGAAAGTGAAACTGAAACTGAAGAAAACAAAAAATAGCTTCAGGAAAAAGAAAAGTAAGATTAGATGATCCTTTAGATATAGATCCAGAAACAAAATTTTATACTAAAAAAGAGTTAGATGAAATTAAGAAAAATGAAAGATGAATCTGTATCATATCCTAAAGTATATACAAGTCATGTTTTCCCATATACTTCAAATTTTATCCTTACAAAACATACGGTAGAAGATCTTAATAAAACTGATGTAGCCTCTCAAGGAAAATATTTAAATTTAAAAAATATAAAATTTAAAGATTATGAGTACGCAATAGACGATTGGGCTTAAAATATGGTTATTGTTATTATTATAACTTATAGAACAACTTGGACATCAGACATATTTTTAAATTATTTTTCTAGAACATTACAAAGAGATGCTTTTCAATTCCTTAGACAGTGGGAAAATTCAGAAGAATGAAGTACATAAAAAGAAAAGTTAATTTCTAATTTTAAAACTTTAGATGAAATTCTTAGAGAATTTACAAAAAATTTAAAAAGAGAATTTTGTGGAATAATGAATATAGAGAATCGTAAGTTAGACATATATTATATTATAACAAAATTAAAATTGTGTAATATTAGAGAATTAGAAAATTTCTCTAAAAAGTTTCAATCATACTTTTATTTATTATCTGCTGATAAAACAAAATTTTGAATAGAACAATATTTTCATAAATTACCTCCTCTTTGGGTAGAATTATGCAATACCAAATATCCTAAATTTTTAAAAAAAAACTAAAGGAATAGATATTTTAGGAAATAGAATAAGTTATGCTTGGCGTATGATTTTAGATCATTATCTTAAGGCTAAAGCTAGAAAACAAGTTAAACATAAATTATGTCATAATTATTGTTCTAAATTGTTAAATAATCAATATGAATTTGATTGTTCTAAAGAATTTAGAAAACCAATGAAAATTAGAAAAAGTTTTCATAAAAAATATAAATGGAAAAAATGGAAAAAATCTTCTAAATATCCTAAATTTAATAAAAATAAAAAGTACTTTAACCTAAAAAGAAAAGAAATTTAAGTAATTGTACTCATTATATTTGTAATGAAAAAGACTACATAGCACCTGATTGTCCTAAAAAAGGAAAGCAGCAGAAGAAAATAATTAAATACTTGGAAGAAAATAAGCTAGAAATATGTTTCGGAGAAGAATTCTCAGATCAAAAAGATATATTATATGAAATAGAAAGCTCTAAAGATGATTCTAGACTATGATTATATTTTTATGATAAATACTAATGTTGCATCATCTTCATATAATAACGAAAGGTTTCAAGAAATTCCATATAATGAAAAAGCGGTAACTAAGTTATCTGATATTTTAGGACAAGATTTTCAGATTGATGATAAAATGTTAGAAAAATTAATTACAGTTCAAAAAATAGAAATTTATAAATTATCAAAATTTAATTTTTGATCTACTAGACATTTTGAACAATTTACTAGTAATACTACAGCTAAAGCATCTGAAAATAGTTTAGTTGATATTTCAATTTTTGATAAAAATAAAATTAAAAGATTAAAAAAGCAATATCCAAAATTTAGATATATCCATATATGATTAATTCAGATTGAAATAAAGACATTATTTCGACAAGGAATAGACACTTATTTTAGCAGTAATGTTAGATAAACAATTTAATAATCCTATTAAGGCACTAATAGCAGGAATTCAATCTAATTTAGTCACAGGAGTAAATTTGGTTTAAAGTAAAACCTAATTTCTTTATTTCAATAAATGATCCGAATATGCAATATACTATTAGGTTAAAAGTTGAAACAAGAAATGTTGGAATGAAAAGTGATATTTTGATTTATCTATTAAATGACAAGCTACTCATGAATTGACTAATTTGCCACAGATATCTATTAAAGAAATAGATTCACAAACTGTAGATTTCTTCGAACCATGAGGATTTGATGAAGCAATACAACCAAGACTTTTAAATTAGAAATATTTAAAAGTGCCTAATGATTGGTTAATAAATAATTCAACTGAATCTCAGGAAGAGAAAAAAATTAAACCATTGCAAATTATGGCTTCTAGCAATACTTTGTATTTTAAAAATAGTAAGTTAGAATATTCAGAAAGAAGATCAATAGATAGTAATTTATCTCTCGAAAATAAACCTTTAGAAATTTCAAAATTAAAATATAATGATTTAGATAAAAATAAAAATATACTAGGTAATAATTATAAATTTATTATTCTAAAAGTTTTATGTTTTTTTACTATGCATGTAGATTTTATACTAGGTAATAATTTTCTTAAAAAATATTATCTATTAACTATATCTCAAAAAGAGATTAGTCTTACAGATGCTAATAGAACAATTAGTACAACTATTTTAAATAAACATATTTATAAATATATACCATCTTTTCAGATAGAAAAATCTGATTGTATTAAACAATTAGATATTTTTCATTGGACTTATAAAATTTTAGTGAAAATCCTACGAAACTATAGAATAAAAATCCTAGATATTGTAGTTTAAAATTAATAGACTCTAATAAAATAATTAGAGTCAAACCAATGATATATGCTAAAGAAGATGTAGATGAATTTGGAATTCAGATACAAGAATTATTGGAAAAAAGATTAATAGAGACAACTATTAGTTCATATTCTAGTCCTGCTTTTATGGTTAGAAACCATTCAAAAAAGAAAATAGAAAAACCTAGAATGGTAATAAATTATAATAGATTAAATGAAAATTTAGAGTTTGATGGTTATTTTATTCTTAGAAAAGATGTTTTAATTAATCAAATTAGACAAGCAAAAATATTTAGTAAATTTGATTGTAAATACAGTTATTGGCAAATTAAATTAACAGAGGAGTAAAAACCTTTAACTTTTAGTGTTCCATATGGTCATTACCAATGGAAAGTCATGCCTATTTGGTTTATGTACAGCTCTACTATTTTTTCAAAGATGGATGGATTCAATTCTTAAAAAATTTAAAGACTTTTGTGTTGTTTATATTGATGATGTTTTAGTTTTTAGTAATACTAAAGAAGTATATAAAAAACATCTAGAATAGATTTGTCATGAATTTGTTAATAAATTAATTATTTTTAACCCTAAAAAAATAGAGATTGAGAAGGAAAAAACAGAATTTTTAAAAATTAAAATTAACCAAAACAGGTATAAAATTACAAAATTATATATTTTTAAAATTTAAAAAATTTCCAGAAACATTGAAAAATAAAAAACAATTACAATTTTTTTAAAAAATTTTAAATTATGGACGACAATTTATAAAATATTTTCCTAAAAATTAAAGGTTTTTATTTGAAAAATTGAAAAAAAATCAACAAATTTGAGAGTTATTACTGATTGGCTTTTGGTTTGATTATGGATAGATATTAACTGGCTATTTTATCCCGAATAAATATTAGTCGCATGGAGTGGTTATTTTCTAAAGGTGGCCTTGACAGGTGCGATGGACTTGTCCATTATTTTCACTCCGCAGCTTTCAGGTGCATTTGCAATCTCTAGTACCACTTGAGCCTCATTGAAGCTTCCCATGTTCCCAAAGCATAGGAACACTACTGATGACGTGGGCTGATCATCAAACCACCTGATTATTGCCTAATAATCCTTGTTATCATCATCACTGACCACACCTAGTATGGGTCCCAAAGGATGAAGGATAGGCAATTTTAGCTTCAAAGATAGAGCTGACCAACTCCATGGAGGTGTTTATTAATATATAACCTTAATTTGGACTAATTCTCAAAAATACTTGTAGGTTGATTGAGGAAGAACACACCCTTGTCCTTAACAGAACCAGGCAAGACACTACTACTATGTAATTCTATGTTGTTTTCTTGTAGATTTTATTTCACCTATATATATAATAAAAATAGTTACTGATAAGAATTGGGGGGATGTGGCCTGTGGGTAGAAGTTTATAAAATTTTAATTTTGGTTGATGAGCTACTTTACGAATGAAATCAATACTTAAAAAGTAATTATGGGGAAAAAAAAAAAGTGGGAGTCTATGTGAGCAATCATTTTATTTATTTATTCCGTTGCATTCATATTATTTTTTCAAAAAATTATTGGTCTGAGTTTCATTTTTTTATTATATCTTATATTTCAAGTTGGTCTATTTATTATGAAAGAAAATTTTCTCTGTTAATAAAGAAAACTCAAATTGTTAGACCAATGCAAGCCAAATAAATCCAGAATCCTTTTTTTTTTGGTAAATTAAATCCAGATTCCTAATGTGCAAAGAAATATTATATGTTTTAATTTTATTTTGAAATTTCAAAAAAGAAAAGAAAACGAAATTAATATTATGTTGGGATAAAAATTTTAGCGTTAGAAACCCACAACGTATATTTTAAGTTTTTAAGCCCAATTCCAATTTTACAATCTCAAAAATTATTTGATTAAAAGTTTAAAACTGACATCATCTAATCATATAACTTATATGTATTTATCTACAATTTTTGGATCAATGATGATTGAAAGTGACTATAACCCTTATTTCATGGATGTTTATGGAATGTCACCAAGTAATAACTCATGGATACATTCTCAAACTCAACCATCAAGGGCTAATAGTTATGAACAAAGTCAATCACCGTTATATTCCATAACTATGAGCAAAGACACTTATATGAAATATTAGATCCATATGGTTGGCATGTTAACAATTACATGCAAAATTATCAAGGAGAAGTGCCTTTTGATCAATATTTTTCTCAATACATAACTAAAAATGAAGATAAAGAAAAGAGTGAAAATTTTCAACTACCAAAAAATTTTATGTGGTATTGACTTATATTTAAGTAATAATGTACTTGCATTATTATTCTAATTAATGAATAATTTATTACTTAATTAATAACATTTTTGTTTTTATCAGCGAGTATAACTTTTTAATTATGATAAATATGATTTCCACTCAATATTTTTTTAATTTTTATAATTAAATTGATAAAATATCTAATAAATAAACATATCCTGAAATTTCATAAAAAAAATTTATATTTTTTTATAAATTTCTATCATTTATTTTTATTTTTTATTGATATCAATATTCTATCGATATTTTCATATTTTGAACTTTCGATATTTTAATCGATATCGATATTTTCATTTTTAATAAAAACACATGGACACCGACATACGTGGTTTTCTCATGCAAAAACTCTTCAACAAACTTCCAAAGCCCCATTATTACCATATTTACAACCATGCCACCTCAGGTCCCAGGGCTGTCAGTGGGTCCCACCCTTTTGCATGGTCACACATCGGCGTGTTCCACTTTCCCAGCCACGTATCACCAACGCATCAGTAACGCACACTCCCTTCTTCTCTCACGAATTTTTCAACATCTCTGTATATCTCCTACTCTAATAAATCTCGCAACAGCAATACAGGTTTTTAATTTCTACGTATTTCTTGAGAAAAGAAATAATAAACACTTTTGAGAAAAAAAAAGAAAAAAACTTCTTCAGTTCTCCACCTTTCTTCTAGGGGTGTGCAAAAAAACCGACTAACCGATTAAAACAACCAATCCAATCCAATCCAACCTGATCGGATCGGTTATTTTAGTGTAATTGGATTGGATCGGTTATGAAAAATTAAAAACCGAAGGTCGGTTCGGATCGGATCGGTTCGGGGTGTTAAAAACCGACCAAAACCGATCCAATCCAAACCGACCACTTTTTTTTTTTTTTTTAAACAAAACATATGAAAATTAGTTTAATATTATTAGTATGTAGGCTTTGTTATATTAGCTTAAATTTAGAATTGGATTACTCGATTATTGATTTAGTGTAATAATTTTGTTTTAGTTTAATATGTTTATTTGTCATGTTATTTTTTTAATCATTTATGTGTTAGGTTTTGAAAAAACATATAATTGTTTATGGATTACTTAGTGGGCACTTTATATGTTAGGTTTTGAAAAAAACATAATTTTTTAAACAAAATTTAAGTACAACAAATTTTTTGTACAAAAAATAGCTCAAATGTCAAATATTCAAAGTAAAAAAAGCTCAAAAATTAAATTTTAAAAAGTCTAAAAAAATTAAATAAAAATTTAAGCGAAACCGATCAACCAAACCGATCCAATCCAATTACTAATTGGATTGGATTGGATTGGATTTAATGTATAGATCGGATCGGATCGGATTGGAAAACAAAAAACCGATCACTAATTGGATCGGATTGGTTATTTTCAAAATAGGTTGGATCGTAACCGATGCACACCCCTACTTTCTTCCACCGAACGATCAAATTTATTAATTAAATATTTTATATACTTATAAAGTGTTATTAAATTATCATGAGTTATCATGACTATTAAAAACTTAATTGGTAAATTTGATAGGCAATAATGCTATAGAACTTAAATGCTACACCAAGTGCTAATATACTATTGATTGATATTTGTATTATAAATAAATATTTTTTAAATAGACATGTAGATAAAGAAAAAAATTAATTAAAAATTATTATTATTATTATTATTATTATAAATAAATTTAATAAATATTTTGGTAACTAAAATATAACATTGCTCCTTATATATCCCCAGCTCAAAACCAACACACACACTCACTCTTTTCGCTTTGATCCTCTTGATCATCTACCTCTTTCCATCACAATGATGAACTCGAGCTCATCATCGATACCATCATCAAGGACTGAAGCCAAAGGAAAGAAAAGGCACAGAGAAAAATATCATGACGTACAAGAAGACCAAAGAGAATCATCACCATCAACGACCAAAACAAGGACATGTGAAAATGGTGGTGGGGAGGAGAGGGTGATGACAAGAGGTATATATGATGAGGCAGATGATGCAGGATAAAACAAAAAAATAAAGAGCTCAAATAATAATGTAAAAGCTTCACACTTCATTATTGAGGGAAGAATACCTATATACAGCTTAAGAAGATAACCCATGTATGACTTCTTTACAATATCTGATGCTATAGAAGTATAACTAACATTCAACTCTAACCTTATCACAATACTAAATGATAGACATACTAACACATGATATATCACTTAGCTAAACCGATATCTCCAACATTCTCCCTCAAGCTAAATTGGGAAACTCTTAAATTTAGCTTGGATCGTAACAGCAAAAACTGAGTGCTCGGTAACACCTTAGTAAAAATATGAGCAATTTGATTTGAACTCGGAACATATCAAACTTCTAATTTATTTTGAAAACTTTATCACGAACAAAATGAACATCAATTTCAATATGTTTAGTTTGAACATGGAACACAGGATTAGATGCCAGAGACTCTGCTCTCATATTATCACACCATAAAACAGGAGCTTGAGCAGGCTTCATTTGCAACTCTTTGTAATAAAGACTGAATCCAAGCAACTTCAGCAGCTCCATTAGCTAGTGCACAATATTCAAATTCAGTACTAGATCTCACAACTACATGTTGTTTTCTTGAAAACCAAGAAATTAAATTCTCACCAAGATAGACACAATACCCCCCTGTCGACCGACGATCATCAATACTGGATGCCCAATAGGCATTCGTATAGCCAAATAATTGAGAAAAAGAGGTAGGTCGAAAATGTATACCAAGATATTTGGTACCTTGCAAATATTGAAGAATCCGCTTACAAGCCATCCAATGGACATCTGTTGGTTGATGCATTAATTGACTCAATTTGTTCACAATAAAAGATAGTTTAGGTCGTGTAAGTGTAAGATATTGAAGTGCCCCGATCGTACTCCTGTACAGTTTAGTGTCCTTAAATGGAACACAAATAGTCAACCCAAGCTGCGTGGTTCGAGTAGCAGGAGTCGGTGTAAATTTTGAATTTTCCAAGCCAGTTTTCCAAAAGAGATCAGTAATGTACCGGGACTAAGACAGATATAAACCAGATGAATCCCATACAGCTTCAATTCCAAGAAAAAAGGATAGAGGGCCAAGGTCTTTCAAGGAAAATTGAGAATGCAGTTTGTGGGTAAACAACCGGATGAAAGAAGGAGAATTTCCAGTTACAATGATGCCATCAACATAGACTAAGATCCACAGTATGCCTTCATGAGTATGATAGATAAATAGAGATGTATCCATTTGAGATCGTTTAAAACCCTAAAGAAGTAAGGCACAACACAAACTGTCATACCAAGCCCGAGGAGCCTGCTTCAACCCATATATTGATTTATGCAACTTGCAGACATAATTAGGATGAAGTGTATTGACAAAACCCTCAAGTTGTGCCATATAAATGTCATCTTTTAAAACATCATTTAAGAAAGAATTATTGATGTCTAATTGTTGAATCGGCTAGCCTTTAGTCACAGCTATTGAAAAAACAATGCGAACAGTTGAAGGCTTAATAACTAGACTAAAAGTCTCGGAAAAGTCAATACCTGGACTTTGATGAAAATCTTTCGGAACCAGTCGTGCTTTGTGACGTTGAATAGAACCATCACTATTCCTTTTCAACTTGAAAACCCATTTAGTACCAACAACATTCATGTTAGGTGTGGGAGGAATAAGTGTCCAAGTGTTGTTTCGTTGTAATGCTTGAAATTCATCTTCCATGGCCTTGAGCCACGGTGGAGAGTGCAAGGCAGCAAGGACATTCATTGGTTCAACATGACCTGTTGTGGTAGTAGACGCGAGGAACAATTTTTTCTTGAAGATTCCTTGTTTTGACCGAGTGACCATGGGGTGAGTGGATTTGTTCTCTTTCAAGGGAAGGTCAATGGCTAATTCAAGGCCAAGTGTGTCATGCTCAATGCCAGGTAGGGTGGAGACAAGTGGAGGGGAAATAGAATAGGTGGCATTGGATGTGGTTTTGGAAGTGGAAGAAGTGGGTAAGGTGGCAATGGATGGGGACTGTAAGGATAAATTCGGGGATGCAATTGGGGTGATCAAGGTAGGCAAAATAGAGGATTGCCGAGGAGACAAAAAACCAGAAGTATTACTAAGCATTATCATCAGTTTTGTAAAGTGAGGAATTATGATCAAACCTTGATGGTGTGTTGGACGTTGTGGAAGATGTGTCACCGCCAGGTACTCTTAGTAATTGATTTGGGGAAGAAGCAGCTTGTCTAACCAAAAAGCACATGTTAGGCATGGGAGCATTTATGGGAGGAGAAACAGGTGAGGCAATAGCTTGATCAATAGAGGGATAAGAATGTTCATTAAAAATAACATTTGGAGTAATATAAATTTTGCCCGAATTTAAGCTTAAACATTGATAGCCTTTGTGTTTAGAACTATACCCAATAAAAATGCATTTTTTCGAGTGATAGGAAAATTTATTTGATTTGTAGGGCCTGAGGAAAGGATAACATTCACTGCCAAAACTTTTTAAGAATGTATAATCAAAAGGTTTTTTGAATAGTTTTTGATAGGGTGATTGATTGTTCAAAATTTTTGGAGGAAGTCTATTGATTAAAAATGTGGCTGTGGTGCAAGCATGCCACCAAAATGAAAGAGGCAGTTTACTGTGAGAAAGGAGAGACAGAGTTGTCTCAGTAATATGACGATGTTTCCGTTCGACTCGACCATTTTGATTATGGGTGCGAGGGCATGGATGTTGAAAAATAATTCCATTGGTGTCAAAAATATTTTGTAAAGGCCTAAATTCACCTGCCCAATCTGATTGAAAGACTTTAATTTTTGTGTGAAAAAGATTTTCAACCATTTTTTGAAAACGAAGAAAAATTTGAGTAACTTCATATTTTAGTTTCATTGGGTAAATCCATGAAAAGCGAAAAAAATTATCAATGAACACAACATAATATCTATGGCCATCAATTGACAAAACTGGGGCAGGACCCCAAACATAAAAAAAATCAATTCTAAAGGTGCTTGACTTTTATTAGTGGATGGTGGAGCAAACAAACGATGTGATTTGCCTAAGGGACAAGAAGAACAAAAAAATTCACTGTGTTTAGAAACAGTGACCTTATTACACTGATTAGCAACAGTTTTCAAAACATCAAAAGAAGGATGACCTAGGCGACAATGCCATAGTTTATGCATAGAAACTAGTGAATTAAAAGACTGAAAATTGAAATTCCTAGATGGCACGGACACCTGAGTGCTGCGGATTGGAGGGGATGGAGGCAAATGAACGCGATATAATCCATTACTAAGAGTGCCTTTGAGTAACATCTTCTTCGTAATTTTGTCCTTCACATACACAAAGGAAGAATCAAATTTAACAACAATATTATTATCTGAAGTAATTTTAGCAATAGTAAGAAGATTTTTTGTAATAGCAGGGACATGAAGAATGTTTTTTTAAAGATAAATTTCCACAAGAAGTTGAAAAGCTAGAAGAACCTATGTTTGTAATAGGTAAGCCTTGACCATTGCCTACAAAAAGCTTGTCATTGCCATGATCGGTTTTGAATAGTGGCTTGATCATTTGTAATGTGATTGGTTGCACCACTATCTAATAGTCATTCAGGACTAGCTATGATATCTGGGGATGAATAAAAAACAGAATTATTATTATTATTGGAATTTGGCTTGAAGTCTCGGTCAAACCTTTGATAACATCGATCAGCAGTATGGCCCGGTCGAAAACAAATTTGACAAAACTGCCGTGTGCCACGACCTCTCCCTCGACCTTTGCCTCACTAGCCACTATTGTTGGTTCTTCCAAAATCTGGCTGGTTTCAAATCTGTTGGAGTCCATTCTCCTATTTTTCTCAGCAGAATGTGCAGAGGGTGATGTAATGTGAGCAACAGGTGAGACCTCAGCAGTGGCAGATTGGAGCCGCATCTCTTGGCTAAGCAGTAAGGCCAAAACATCCTCAATTGCCATGGATGTTGATGTAAAATTGATGAAAGCCATAACCGGATCATACTCAAGTGGAATCCTCTGCAATAAGTGTAAGATAAAATCATTATTATTAACTAAATAACCTGCCATGGCCATGCCATCTGCAACTTCCTTCATCTTTGCAAAATAGGCGCTGATGCACATGGCTTCTTTTCTGGTTGATTGCAGCTGGGATTGGAGCTGCATGATTATGGCTCTTGATTGTGATCCAAAGAGTTTAGCCACCGAAGACCACAGCTGGGTAGAGGTCTGACTATCTGAAAGTTGAGACTGCAATTCTAGTGTGATAGAAGACCGAATCCACCCAAGTAAGGCCTTATCAATCCATCGCCATCATGCAAAGCTTGGATTTGGAATCATTGAAGATGTCTCAGTACCAGAAGATGATGAACCGAGAATAAATTTTGGAGGTTCCACAATGCTACCGATCACAAAGTCTTCCAGATTGCCTCCAATTATTGCAGGTAGGATTTGTGATTTCCATATCATATAATTAGTATGATCAAGTTTAAAAGGAAAGGTATAATTTGGTAAACTAAGTTGTTCAAGAGTAGGAATGGTGGTAATCGGTGTAACTGGAATAATAGACATTTTTTTTCTTCTTTTAAGAAATAGGCTATGATACCATAAAACAGAAAAATAAAGAGCTCAAATAATAATGTAAAAGCTTCACACTTCATTACTGGGGGAAGAATACATATATACAGCTTAGGAAGATAACCCCTGTATGACTTCTTTACAATATCTGATGCCATAGAAGTATAACTAACATCCAATTCTAACCTTATCACAACACTAAATGATAGACATACTAACACATGATATATCATTTAGCTAAACTGATATCTCCAACACAGGAAGGACTTGAAAACCATGAGAGTGATGATCTTATGCATGAGGTGAAGATGATTTAGGAACATCCTGAGGAAATGAAAGGCCATGTGATGAGCAATATTGATGATGAAGGTGTTTGTGAACAGCCGGGTCTGATAAAGTGGGACAGTGATTTGGGATGGAAGCCATGTTGGGTTTTAGAAGAGAAGTTGGGTCTATATGGAAGTTGGGATTGGGATTGGATTTGATATCCTTATTGGGATATGATCATCGATGATTGGGCTCTTGATGGTGATGATTAGATCGTTTGTGAAGATGATATTTGGAGCCTCCAACGCATCGACGAGACCGATACCACCTAGAAAAAGTAAAAAAGAGATACAGAATATCACCAACTGTGTTTTTGTGTTTGTTTATGCATGTTGTAGTTCAAGTGCTTCTGTTTTTGTTTGTATGTATGTATGCATGTTTGTTTGTTTGTTTTTTCTTTTTTTCCTTGCTATTTGAAAGAATAACAATTGAGAATAATATTGTATATTGAATAAAATCATATATGTGACATACACGGTTTATATATAACATGTATAACCCTAGTATAATTCTAGTACGTAACTTAATGACTAGGAATAGATAACAAAGAGAGATAATCTACTCCTACAAGGAGTCTATCTCTTGTATACATTTATCTTTCTATCATCCCCCCTCAAACTGGATGGGGTAGAACACACATGCAGTTTGTCCTGTAGAAGCAGGAAGCGTTGTGTGGGTAGCACCTTTGTTAATATGTCAGCAATTTGAGAAGCACTTGGAACATATATGACCTTAAGAATTCCTGTAAGGACCTTATCTCGTATAAGTGAACATCAACTTCAATGTGTTTAGTACGAGCATGAAACACAGGATTCACAGCAAGGAGATTATAACAAAATAGGCAAAGCCTTTAAGTGAATACCCATTTCGCTCAAGAGAGCTTGAATCCAGACTACTTCAGCAGCACCATTTGCTAAAGCGCAATACTCAGATTTGGTGCTTGAGTGAGCAACAACATTCTGTTTCTGGGAAGACCATGATACAAGGTTATCACCTAAATATACATAGTAACCACCAGTAGACCGACATTCATCCACATTTGAAGCCCAATCGGCATCTATGTAGCAAGAGAGACTATGATGAGAGGAAGGCCGAATGTGTAAGCTTACATGCAAAGTTCCTTTTAGGTAGCGCAAGACACGTTTGCAAGCGGTCCAGTGAGCATCAGTAGGAGTTTGCATGAACTGACTTAAGCGATTGACTATAAAACTCAACTCTGGTCTTGTCAAGATGATGTATTGAAGAGCTCCAATTGTACTTCTGTAAAGAAAAGGATTAGAAAAGGTGATGTCTGTGTACTTACGTAGTTGGACTGACGTGCTTGCAGGTGTAGGTGAAATCTTGCAATCAAGCATGTCAGTCTTAACAAGAAGATCATTAATGTATTTAGCTTGGGAGAGATAAAGCCCTGAGGAGGATCTCTCGGCTTAAATGCCTAAGAAAAAGGAAAGAGAGCCAAGATCCTTGAGAGAGAAGTGACGGTCTAGGTGTTGAATAAAACTATCAACATGTGTAGGATTTGATCCCGTGATAATGATGTCATCAACATACACCAAAACCCAAAGAACATCAGTGGAGGTCTGAAGAATGAACAAAGAAGTATCCATGACTGAGTGTTTGAAACCCCATGTGCATAAAGTATTCTTCAGCTTGTCATACCATGTCTGAGGAGCTTACTTCAAACCATAGAGGGATTTGTGTAATTTACAAACATATGTGGGAAGATGAGAATCAATGAAACCCTCCGGTTGAGCCATGTAAACAGGTTGGAGAAGTCGACCATTCAGGAAAGCATTGTTGATATCAACTTGTTTGAGAACCCAATTGCTTGTGACAGCATGTGATAGTACCAACCAAATGGTGGAAGGTTTGATAACTGGCCTGTAAGTTTCTTTGTAGTCAATACCGGGAGTTTGATGAAACCCCTTGGCAACCAGTCGAGCTTTGAATTTATTTGTATATCCATCGGCATTCTGCTTAAGTTTGAAGACCCAATGACTTCCCACTATGTTCATTGCTGGCGTTGGAGCAACTAGATCCCAAGTTTGATTTTTGTGGAGTGCATGGATTTCATCTTGCATAGCTTGCTTCCATCGTGGATGAGATAAAGCTTGAGTGACATTGAGAGGTTCGGTTTGGTCAAGATTAATGGAAGTTTGACATGTGAAGGTTTTCTTTTTAAAAATTCCAGCCTTGGACCGTGTGGTCATAGAATGTGTGGAGGGAGGCTTAGGTAAAGGAAGGTCAATATTAAGATTGATAGCAGGTGGAGAGGTAGGTATGGGTGGAACATGGGAGGATTGAAGTTCGGCATCCAAAAGAGGGGTCACAGAATGCAACACTCTTTTACGTAAAGTACTGGGTTGAGGGCTCCAATGTTGTAGCGAAAGAGGCAAGGTAAAAGGTGGTGTGTGAGAGGAAGAAGTGGAACCATGTGAGGTAGGTGGTGAAGGTGGCTGTGATAACATTGGAAGTGGAAAGGAAAACTCACCTTGAAGCCGAGGAGGACCAAGAGGAGGAGAGTCACGTTGAGCACCTTGAACTAAAGATGGACTTGTACCTGAAAAATTTAAAACAGAGGAAGAACCAAGAGAATTAACAGGAACATAAGAGTTGGAGTTAGTAGTATCAGAAGGAAGAGGCTTATTTTGTTTTGAAAAAGGAAAAGTTTGTTCATTGAAAAGGACATTTGGAGTGATGTAAATTTTTTCAGTTCGTATATTTTTGCATTTATAACCCTTGTGAGTAGAGCTGTAGCCAAGAAAGACACAGCTTTCTGAATGAAAAGTAAATTTACGGGTATTGTAGGAATGAAGAAAAGGAAAACACTCACAACCAAAAATTTTGAGAAATGAGAAATCAAAATCTTTATGAAACAAAAGTTGGAAAGGAGATTTATTTTTCAAAAGGGGAGTGGGTAATCTATTGATTAAGAAGGTAGCAATACAACAAGCATCCCACCAATATGACATAGGAAGACTACTATGGGCAAGAAGAGTAAGAGTAGTTTCAGTAATATGCCTATGTTTTCGTTCAATTTTTCCATTTTGATTATGAGTATGAGGACAAAGATGCTGAAATTTAATGCCAAAATTATTTAAAATTGGTTGAAGAGATCTGTATTCCCCTCCCCAATCAGATTGAAAAGTTTTTATTTTTCGCTGAAAAAGATTTTCAACAAGTAATTTGAATTGCAAAAAAAAAACAGATTTGACTTTAGATTTCAATTTTAAAGGATATTTCCAAGAAAAGCGAGAAAAATCATCTTCAAACAAAACATAGTACATGTACCCTTCGTTTGAGAGCACAGGTGCAGGGCCCCAAACATCTGAAAAAACTAAAACAGAAGTAGAATTAGCAGCAAACAAACAGTGAGATTTACCAAGAGGACTAGCAAAACAAAAATTGTTTTTATTATTGATAATAACTTTTGAAGAACTATTAGAAATAATTTTCATAACAGGCAAAGAAGGATGACCAAGGCGTAAATGCCAAAGTCCATTATTAGACAAACTAGAATTTAAACAACTGAAAACTTAATTGAAAACAACAAAATTCGAAACTAAAGATAAGAAGCTAGGCAAAGAAATTCTATAGAGTCCATCTTTAAGTGGTCCTCGCAGTAGAACTCTCCTTGTAATTGGATCCTTCACAGAAACAAAACGCGAATTAAACTCAATAATCACATTGTTATCAGTAGTTAATTTAGCAACACTTAAAAGGTTCTTTTTAATGAGAGGAACATATAAAATATCAATTAATTGAAGAGTAGTTGGAGTAGGAAGACTAGTGGAACCAATATGAGCTATGGACAAACCTTGACCATTACCAATTACAAGCTTTTCAAGACCATCAAAACAGGATTTGTGCTGAATGTGAGACAAATATGCAGTAATGTGATTTGTAGCGCCACTGTCCATAAGCCACTCGGGATTAGTTACAATATCTGGTGATGTATAATATGCAGCAGAATTGTGTGAACCAGTAGGAGCATGAGAAGCCGAAGATGAGCGATGTTGAGAAGAAGAGACAAAATCACAAGATGGAGGCACAAAATCACGATCAAAACGATGATAGCACTGAATGACCGTGTGACCAGGGGTAAAGCATAACTGACACTAAGGTCGTTGATTCCCAAAGCCACGACCACGTCCACGAGATCTGCCTTGATAGTTTCCTCCTCTGTTTGATGAAGGGGCAAAATTTTGTCTTCTCTGAAATTGTGGTTGTCAGTTTGTAATGTGAACAGAAGGTTGTTGTTGCATAGCATGAGTAACCGATTGCACTCGGATATCTTGGCTAAGAAGAAGAGCAATGACATCCTCAATCTCCGAAGGCAATCGGTGGGAATTAAGGTTGGCTACTACTGCATCATACTCAAACGGTAAGCCTTGAAGTAAATACATAATAAAATCTTCCTTACTTACTGTATAACCAGCCATGGCCAAACCATCTGAAACTTCTTTTAATTTTGTATAGTAAGCGGTAATGAACAGACCTTCCTTCTTAATAAACTATAATTGCAAACGAAGTTGCATCATCCGAGCACGAGACTAACTGCCAAAGAGCCGAGAGAGAGAGAACTCCACAAAGTAAAAGATGTATTTGAATTAGTAATCATAACACTCACTTCAAGTGTGATTGAAGAACGAATCCAGCCGAGCAAAGCTTGATCCAGTCGGCGCCAAAGGTGAAAATCTGGGTTAGCAACGGTGGTCTGTGTTGATTCTCCAATAGTGTCATCTGAAACTTGCTGTGTAATGAATTCAGATGGTGAAACAACAGTGCCGGTAATGAAGCCCTCAAGATTACTACCCACAATGGCTGGGTAGATTTGAGCTTTCCAATGAACAAAATTGTTTTGATCCAATTTGAAGAGGAAATTATAATTAGGAAGATTAACAGAAGTTATTCGAGGAATTGAGGAGGAAACAAAATCAGATTTAACAAGACACATGATTTTTGGCAATAGCTCTGATACCATGAAAGAATAACAATTGAGAATAATATTGTATATTGAATAAAATCATATATGTGACATACACGGTTTATATATAACATGTATAACCCTAGTATAATTCTAGTAGGTGATTTAATGACTAGGAATAGATAACAAAGAGAGATAATCTACTCCTACAAGGAGTCTATCTCTTGTATACATTTATCTTTCTATCACTGTTGTATAAATTGTTGTGTACTGTAAGCGTTCATGTTTATGTAAAATGAAGCTTGTAGTGTTTCTCTATGTTAATGGTTAGTAAAGGTTCAAGCTAGTCTTTTCAGTTTCTTAATTTCCTTCATATCTCATGATAAAATAAAAAATAAAATATTTTCAATCTATTTTGTATTGTTTGATGTAAATATAAAAAAATCATTCACTTTATCAGGATATTCTGATTAGTTTTATTACCAACTCGGAATTCATATGAATAGTAAAATATTAAAATTTTAAGAAAATAAAATGAATTTGTATGAATTTATATTGATCTAGGTACATTTTTAAATCTCAAATTTTAAAAGGATTTAAATGTTCATAGAGCTATTGTGATTTTTTTCAATCCGGACAGTCATGATTTGGTTTTGATTGAATTAAAAATTGGTCTAGCTAACTGAAGTCTGTTCCACTTGGTGTGTGTGTGTGTATGTAACCAGGAAAAACAATAATAAAATAAGAATTGGGAATCGAGAGAATAGGAAATTTAAATTAAGTTGAAAAATCATTGTAAAGTAATTAATTAACTAAAGGAAGTAATTTTTTGAACTTTATATCTTGCTTGCTTCTACAGAGAATTTGTTTGCTTGTTTTGTGTTCTTTGCTATATATATATATATATATATATATATAAGTTTATAAGATTGAGGACAAAATCAAATTTAATTTGTGTTTGGACCAAATATTAATTTTTCTAAATTAATATTTTTTATTTATTAATTTTTTTTAAATTTAAGTGAATTTATATTTGTCCCATATTATTTAAAAAAGAGAGTGGATTGTAGTGATATAAGTATAAATATTTGTCTTAGAAAATGAAATTGAAGGCAATCCCACATCGAAAGCATAACAAGCATTTTGGAATTTTTTTATTTATAAATTTAAGTTTCTTCAACATTAGAAAGGCCCCACGTATCAACACACACCAGCAACATAATTTTTTTATTATTTAAAAGTCGTTTGATCTGAAAAATATTTATAATTAATATAATCGTTTGAATTGCCGCTGTAATTTTATCCCAACAATTTGCACAAGAACTAGCCAGCGCGTACACAAACATATGTCCCATGATACATACTACTTTTAGAATCTTAATCAATTTATTTGTAAAAGGGTTTAAACTGAATATTTTTAGGCACATTGGGTGGTAGTCTATAGCCTGCTAAAAGTGTATAATCACAATTTGTACAAGTTGATATGTTAGTAAGAAAAACGAGTATATTAGAACGTAGAATATTATTGTCATTAAATTTCAAAAAAAAGATAGAAATTGTAATCTTTCACCAAAAAAAAAAGAAAGAGAGAAATTGTAATCCATCATATGATGATGGGAGTGTTTGAATTTTACATACGTACTTAAGTTTTGTTTAACATAGCTTTTGAAAATTTAAAAATAATTTTTAAAATTTTAAAATTACTGTTGAAAATATTTGAATAATTTACTACAAGTACTTCATGCCTTCAATAGACTTATTTTTGGTCAAAAAATTCTTGTTGGAGGCTATAAGCTCTTTTACTTAAATAATGAAGTGGTTGATTGCAAGTTAATAAGTGCTTATTAATTAAAAAGAGTTTCTACTTTCTCGTTTTAAGCCATTTTTACAAAGCTCAATTTTTAAATTTTGTCAAAAAAAATTCAATTTCAGCTTATTCTTAAAGCTCAAAAGAGCATTTATTGATATTTTGTTACTACCAATTTTGCCTTAATTTTATATTAAAATTCTAATTATATCCAAAAACAAATATAAAACCCTACAAACAATTAATGAAATTTCAAAGATCTATTTTTAGGTTAATATGTGTCATTGTAACATTGATTGTTTATCTTACTTTAATTTCTTTTCAATATTTGAAAGTATAAAAAATATATGATATTACTAAATATTGTAAATATATTGTAAATAATAGAATTTTATATTTAAATATCAAATTGATATTTAAATATTGCAATTTTTGAAATTAATTTTAATATATTATTTTATATGATTTAAAAAATGTATGTTTACATACAAAAATATATCTTGATTCCAAAAAAATAATGTTAGTTAATTAAATTATTATAAATTGGAAGTTAAAAGTAGTTTTTAAACTATGTTGCCAAATAATCTATTAGAAATTAAAAATATTTTTTAAAATGACAACTAAACAATAGTTTTTTAATAAAAGATCTATTATGAAAAGCTATACAACAAAGTTCTGGCTATTTCCATCAGCTATACCAAATGAGCCTTGAACCAAAGTAAAAAAAGAGCTGTTTCTTCATAAAGCACATTAGCTAAAGCAAAAGCTACGACAAACCCAACTTTAGTTAAACCAAAAACTTGTGTTGCTTTCATTTGCCTTATGATTATTATAGCAACTATTAATTAGGAAAATTAATTGTCATTAATTTGTAGACTTGTTTGAATTGAAAATTGATCAATGACTCCGATAGTCTTGGAAATAATTAAGTATATGGAATGCTAAGAAAAACAACAAAACACCGGGATAATAATAGTTCAAAGTTGTAAATCATGTATGGAAATTTTATGATAAATTATTATAATCTCGATGATATATTAAAATTATAAAATAATAAAAAATGAGAGATTCATCGTATCATTTTTTTTGTGTTACTAAAATAATAACACGAGAAATTACATATATCTATAAAGAAATTGAGAAATTCGACATTTAATTTGGAATATCTATAATTGATCATCATATTTTAATTCTCATTTTATCTTGAGGTTGAAAAAAGAAAACAAATGAGTATATTAATTAGGAGTATTTCCATAAACAAATGAGTTTTGTTTGGATTATCAAATGAGATTGAAATGAATAAATGAATATAATTTTAATTAACCTTTGACTCGCTGTCTATATTACTACCATAAAATTTATCTTTTTATAAAATTTTATTATTTGTCATTAAAAGTGATGATCACCAGTAAAATCTATGCTGAAATTAGTCATTTAATTATATACTAATTCTTATAAAAAAAATTAATTATAAAAAGTCAACATTTTTGAGTTAGTCAATTAACTAAATTGCCAAATGACATATAAGTTATGCTGATGAACAAATATCATTTTTTATTAAAGAAAAATAAATCTCTAAAATAGACTGTAGACCTAAAATAGGAAGTGAGATTAACTTAGATATATAGTTACCGACCATTTTTTTTTCTTTGGCTAGACATAGTTGGGATTCTTGAATGGTACAAAAATTATATGAAGAATGACATTGGGATAAGCACATAATGAGAATAAAAAGGTGAAAATGAAAGAAAGAGAAAAAAAAAATGATTTTGACTTTAACATTAGAGCATCTCTAATATGGTAATTTAAAAAAAATATATATATAATTTTTAAATTAAAGCGTATCTTAAAGAATTATAAAATAAAGAATGAATGAATTTTTTAATTGTAATAGTAATTTTTATAATTATTTTTATAAATATTTTTATTATATATTTTTTATAAATATTTATAATTTACATTTTTTATGCACTATAATATTTTAAAAAATTATAATTAATAAATTTGATTATAATATGTATAAAAAATTAAAAAATATTAAATGAATTTATTAATTTTTTTTATAAAAAATGCATATGGGTTTATGCATTAAAAATGGACCCTCAGTGATGTTACTAATTACTATGGTACGACTTACATATTTTTTTTTAAAGTAAAAATCTATATTCATCGACAATAACAGCCAAACTAACAATGATAATAACAATAATATTATTTTATTAATTTTAAAAAATATAAAAAAAAATTCAAATTCTCTGCCAATTGAAAATTTATGTATTAATAAAAGTAAAAATTCAAACAAAACAAATAAAGATAAATTACCGTTTGTGTCCCTATGCTTGTGTTTGTATATAAATTGTATGGATCCATGATTTTGACATTTTGACTGTTTATTATTTTTATGGTTATTTGTACTGTTTTCTTTCAATTTCTGAAATGTATAATAATTTATTTTTTAACTTTTAAAATTTATGATTATATTTTATATTAATTTTAAATGTTACTATAATATTTTTTATTATTATTAATTGTTAAATAGTTTCATTTTCTCTCTATGTGCCTATCATGCTCATTTTTTTTTTCTCTAAAACTTTAAAAAATATTTTAGAGATTAAAAAATTATAAAATATTACTATGTGAAAATAATTTTTTAGTCTAATCAACGTAGAAAAGTAACTATTTAAAAAATTATTAAATTAAAAAATCATTTTTCATAACAACTTTTTTTTACTTTCTTTTGATTTTTTAATCCTTAAAATTCTCTTTCTTCCTTTCGATTTTTTTTTTCATATATATATCTTTTAAAAAGAAAAGTGGAGCAAAAAAACTAAACAACTCATGTTCACGTTGTAGGTGAAATGAGCATTGAAAAAAAAAACTGCATTATTTAATATTTAATAACAGTAAAAAATACTTTAATAATGTTTAAAATTAATAAAAACCATAACTATGAATTTTAAAATTTGAGAACAAATTAACATAATTTTTAGAAGCAACAATGTAAATAGGGTTTTTTTTTTTTTTTTATATATTACTTTTTTAACAAATTTATTGGTGCAGTAGGTAATTGTGAAGTGAATAAGGAAGGAATTTCTTATCTCTGAGTAAATGAATCGGCCAACGCATGTCCGCAAGTGTAGCTTTCAGTAGTGTGCGTTTTCAAAGTGATCGAGAAGGTATTATCCAATCAAGCTTTAAAGGCTGCTGAGTCAGCAGGATTTACTGAGTGGCTGAAATTAGGCTAAGCTAACTATTTGAAATTTAAGGTCGTTATCTTAAAGAAAAAAAGGAGCTGCTTCATTATCAACTTTTTTATTTTATTTTTTATTTTTTATTATAATTATGAAAAAGTTTATTATCATTTATCAAATTGAAGATATATAGCATTTTAAAACATAATTCATCAAAATAAGATACAAATGAACTTTATTATATAGGGTATGGATAATTAAGTTTAATAGAAAGTGATTTGCTTTATATTTTGTTTTAGTATTATTCTTAAAATATGCATATACACATTCATGGTTTATTTTGCCTAAATTTAATTCATGACTTTGTGTAATTTAACTAATCTTGTAAGAAATCTATACTTCGCATTATACTAATTAGAGGATGGTAGAGTTTAATTAGTAAACCCTCGATTGATTTTTAATAACTTAATGGTAATAAAAACAATATCTTCAATACTTTCAAGTATTCCTAATTTCAATACATTTTCAAAGTTCTGCTTTAGTATTAATATTATTTGGATTTTGTGTCGTTCTAACAGTACTTTTTACTTTGTTTTTTGTGTGTTTGTCGAATTTCAATTGAATCTATTATTCAATTAGATGCAATCGAGAATATAATTTATAATTTATAACAAAGCAAATCCTAACGATGTTGCTTCTGATCTAGATGATGGTAAAATATAGATATTTGTGTTCTTGGTCTGAGTTCAAATAGTTCATTACCAATTCATTTATTCACTTGGATAAAGAAAAGAATTTTAAAAGTTGACACTATCAGAATTTGAATGCAGTACCTTAGACTATGTTTCCATATTGTACCACAATCTAAACTATTTGATCATAAACGTTCAAGCTTATAAAAAATGAGTTAGAAATAAATTATATACTTTAACAGTCCTTTTAATTTGCAGATGATACAATGTAGATATGAAATCAAAAAAACACAGCCCAACACTTGAAAGAGATAATAGTTTGAAAAGTTGTCATTGTCAGGTTTTGAACCTAAAACCCAAACCAATTAATTTTAAAAGTTCGAACTTATAAAAAATTGATTATAATTGAATTATATATTTTACTACCGAAGTCCATAGATTTATATGAATTTTATTATTATTTTTACATGGGTGGAATTAACCTATAAATTAAACCAAGGAAATGAAATAAATCATGATAATGGGTACAGTGGATTATATATATATATTATTAAAGACAAATTCAAATTATAAGCAAACATATACAAAAGAAGAAGAAGCAAATAGCATGAAAACGAGCACCCAAATTAACATAGATAGGAAATTACAAAAGAAAAACAAAGATATTTTTATTCAACAGTTCTCAACCACTCCATTGGAAATTCCGAAAGCAAAGAAATTCGAAAAAAACAAAGCAGCCGATCGATGGATGTCGACCCCCCTCTTTAATTTTGCTGGATAATTATAATTAAGAATAAGGAAGATGGACAGCAATGGGATTAGACACCAGAAGGCTTGTAGGCAATGAAACTGATGCATTGCACTTGACGCACGTTGTCGAATCCAATGATTCGGATGAAGGATTTTGGGTATGCCTTCTTTGCTTCTTCCAGCTCCCTCAGCACTTGCGCTGAGTCTGTGCATCCAAACATTGGCAGTTTCCACATTGTCCAGTACCTTCCATCGTAGTACCCTGGAGATCTGTTGTTCTCACGGTATACAAATCCGTGCTGACAAAAAACCAAACTACACTTTAATTTTAGCTTATAGGATTTTTATTTTTATTTAGAATTTTGAATAAGATCCGTGGAACAAAATATAAATAATAAAATGATTTAGTATTTGTTTTTTTATAAATTTTAATTTTTAAAAGAAGTGACGGATTATATACCACAGGCTCGAATTCCAAGCAGGGAACCCATCCCTTCCTGATAAGGTAGTCAATTTCCTTCGCCAATTGGTCAGTGGTTAGAGGTGGAAGGTAGGATAGGGTCTCGAACTTCTTCAATCCAAGTGGAGGCCACACCTGTTCACCCAAAAAAAAAAAAAAATATATATATATATATATATATATTATATGTTTAAATTTTAGATGGAAAAAATATAATTCATTTTAATTTTAAAATACCCTTTTGGCTACATAATGTAATCATTCAAAATCTATATACATATTAATTTTAGTGACAAAATTACTATGTAAGAAAGATATAGCATATTTTTAGTACTAATGTACAATGTCATAAAAACAAAATTTATTTATTAATTAGGAAGAGAATTCCAAGAGCTTATAAATATGAAAGCACAACCTGCATGCATTGCACTCTTCCGCCGTTGTTGGAGTGAGTGGTAATGTCGGTGTTGGGCTTCCGGGTGACAGGGAAAGCGGAGGAAGACTTGAGACCGGTGAACGGAGCCACCATGCTGGCTTGTGCCGGAGTTGAACGGTTCACTGTCGCCACGGTGGCCGATGACATAATGGACGAAGCCATTTTCTCTCTCTATTTGTTTTCTCTTTATTTCTTTATCTCTTTCTTTGCTTAGAGACTCTTCTACCTCCCCCCACTTCCTATATATAATGCTGCAATCTACTGCCTTCTATCCTATGGTTGTGAACCGTTGGACTTCATTTCCAACCATTTTGGACCCTTAGATCGAAGCTGATATAGACATCGCACTATACTGGCCACATAATGGAGGAAAAAAAAACTTGAATGGTAGCCTTATCGTGATGCACCATAAGGACGGTGCCACGTGGAAAAAGATCCAAGATCTTATCTCGTCTGTGAATTGAGTGATGGTGGTTCAGTTTGATTTTGGGGTCAGTCTCGGTGTTTTCTCTTTTGCACTCTCTGCCAATTTTCCTATAACCTCATCCTCAGTGCCATTCCTCTTCGTCAGAAATATTTTACCCTTTGCGATTGATACCCTTGGTGATAACTTCTACACACTTTTTTTTTTTTACTGAGCTTGAACTTTATCTCCAACTAAAGGTGAGCGTTTAGGGACATGGAATATTAATGGAAATATCTATAGCTCGCGCTCTTGATAAGTAATGGCTCTTTTATAAACTAGCATATTGAGGAAGCAAAAGGATTTCATTTTGTTACTTGGAAATACTAAAACATGATGCGCATGTTCAATTTTTAACAGTTAATTTATGAAGATGACCCACTTGAGCATTATGGATGAGTGTCTATTAGAAATTCAATGCTCGATCAACTTTGGATCCGTTTTAAAGTGTTTTGTGATGCTAAATCTAGTTAGTTTCATTTTAGGACGAGATTAATAACTAGATTTGAAGAATTTAAAACTGGTAAAACATAATTTATATGTAAAAAAATCAAAATCAAAATTAATAATTTAAAATTTTATTTCTTTTAAAAAAAAATCCAGATCTTCTTGATTTGACCGCTAAGATTGAAAAAAATCTTAACACAGTTATTGTAAAATTAAAAATGATTAAGAGTATCTCCGATGGTTCTTTCTATTTTTTAAAAATTATTACCACATAAGATAAATAAACAGTCTAATTTAAAAATCTTCTGCAATGGCTCTGTCTAAATAGTCTGTTAAGCTGATGTAGCATAAAAAAAATAGAAGATGTTTAGAAGACTGTCTACTTCTAGAAGGTCTGTTAGACAGTCTAATTCATTAATTATACTTATTTTTATTAATTTTGGTTAACTTTTAGATCATTTTTAATTTGTTTTGAACACAACCACTGGAGATAATTTTTAAATAGACATTGTCTATTAAATAGAAATTATGCCACATAAGCAGAAAAACTTCTATTTCTTCTACTACATAGACTTCAATGGAAAGAATCATTGGAGATGTTCGAACATCCACATATATTGTACATACTTAATATCTCTCTTGTGGTCAATATTTACTTTAATTAACAAACTTAATAAATCATATTTTATTTCGCTAAAAAATATTAGGGCATCAAATGAAAAAAGATCTGAAAAGATTTGATTTTAATTTTTCATGTAGTCATGAACTTGTAGAAAACTATGACCAGATATTTTCCCTGTTTAAGCAATTTTGGATTGAGTTATATATAAATCTCTGATTGGTTGCAAGTTCGACCTCCGGTTAAGCTTGTCGGTAATAAGAAGAAGAATGAACAAAGGATGACCTAATATATCACAGTAAATGCCTAAAAGTATCCAGATATCCCCATGAAAATTAAAGACATTGTTTGGGTTACTCTGCTATCATGTTCACATTGTTTTTTTCCACTCCGTATATATCACGAGCTGCCAAGTATTAAATTTGAATTTCAGAATATATATGCATATATAGAGCTGAATATTGGTTACAAATGCCATTTCAAACCAATTTTCCTGGCCTTTTCCTCTGGCATGGAAATATTGGCCTCACTGTGTATTAGTTAGTCTCAAATTATTATGGCATGATTTTTTTAAAGTTAAATCTATCTTAAATCATGATTATGATTGAAAAAGTAGTAAAATTCGACTAAGATATAAAAAATCAAATATCAAATATAAAATTTGATGTTAAAAAAGTCAGCTCATCTTGTTCTGAATTTCAATATATATAGATTGGCCTTTCAAGTAAAAGAAAAGTTGGAAAAGCTATGTATCTAATTTTTGCCAAGTTCTTTTTTTGTTATCGTCTCTACTTTGAACAGATCCTTTAGTATCATTTTTGTGTGATCTAGATTGTAATATATGGCCTAATATATGATTCTTTTACAGGGATGTAGATTCAGCCGCTCAGCCTAGCATGCTCAAGCTAGAATTTTTCAAACTAAAGAGAGAATTTGAGCTGAACCATATTTATGTTCTAAATTTTAAAGTTTAGTATTGAGCTTTATGTGTATCAAGTTGAGCTCCAGGCTTAAAACATAGGCCCATATTTAGAAGTTAAAACTTGATTATTATTTTTTATATTAAAGAACTTTAATATCTTTTAAAATTAAATTTGTTCACATAGAAGTTTCTACAATTTATTTGTGCAATTGATACCATCTAATTTAAAAAAATTACACATTTGTCAAATTTAGTTAAAATTGACAAATTTCATCAACTTATAGTTACATGCATAGCTCATGACCTTGAAAATTGATTTTTTCATTTTTTATTATTTAAAAAAATCAAAAATATGAAGAAAAAAAAATTGAAATTCGGTTATGCTTTTCTTTCTGTTTTTTAATTTGTTTAAGTTTTTGATATAATTAAAAATGAAGAAATTAATTTTGAAGATTTTTTGATATCCAAGTGATTTCTACGTTTACAGAATTTATCAATTTTAACTAAATTGAACAAAAATACAATTTATTTCAAATTATAAGATATCAATTGTACAAATTAGTTGTAAAGACCATTATGTTAACAAATTCAATTTTAAAAGATACTAAAGTGCATTTAGATTTTTTTTGTTTTGTTTATAATCTTGAAATTTCATTCAAATATCCTTTTTTTTTTTTCTTTAAACTATTTTTACTAATAAAAAAATAAATTTATCTTATTTTATATATAAAATATAAAATTATGAGAAACAATAAACAAATACAACTTAAAATATAATAAATATTTTATAATAAATTAAATAAAAATAAAAATATCGGGTTAGACTTCGGATAAGACCGGCAAATATCCCAATGGATCCGTTTGGTAAGCAGGATCGGACTGGATTGGATATAGCTGGCAGAATTGGATCGGACTGGATAATGCTGGACTGGATTTCTCAAATTCTGTCCTGTGTTTGGTGTAGGACCGGACTGGATCGAATATGATATACTGTGTTTGGTGCAGTATCGGACTGGACTGGATAAAAATTTAATTTCTTCAATATATTTTGTATTTATTTGATTATAGTAGAAATTGTATTTTTAATTATTAATTTAAATAAACATGATATAAAAAAATATAATATTTTTCAAATTATAAATTTAATAAAACATAATATTATGTCATTTAAGAAAATATTAAACATAATTTAATACAAATATGTCATAATTGTTCTCAATAACATAAACAACTACTAAAATTGAACACACAAAATACAGATTAACCTAATACACATGTGCTAGTATACTAATAACAACAACTCCAACTGTGCAACCGACAACTAAACCGATGCAAAACGAACATCGATTTATGCTTCGATAATTAGGTATAGGGTGATTAATCTCCCTTTCTACTGTAGAGCATTTATTATTTTTTTTATTATTTAATTGTCCTTTCAATGTGTGAAACATAAGCTATTTCTGCTTCATCTATTGATCGGTATGATTTGTAGGAGTTGCCTTTGAATCCATGAATTTGTTCTTGACATTCTGCCCATGAGTCATAAATCCCTGGTTGTCTTCCTTTGAACACAACATATATTTTTTGATCTTTCATTATTAATATCTACATATAAACAAAATATATTAGTATATACATATAAACAAAATATATTAGTATAATTTCTACGATATAAATAACAAAAAGATTAAAAACATTATAAAATAAATAAACATAACATACTTTTTCCACTTAATATTGTTCATATCCATAAAATAACATAAAATTTTTGAAACAATCCATACAACTAACTCTAGAATGATGTCTTGTAAAATACATAGTAAATCTACGAACTAGTTGATGAACCATCGAGCAACTCACGAATAAAAATCATTTTTTCTTCATTGTCTAACCCAATAAATATATGAAACTTATATATCTTCTCACAACAAAATGGCCTTAATTCTATCAGTAGCCGACATCCCGAGCCTCCTAAGATCAGCACGCAAAAATTTCAGCTGTTCGGGAGTAAGTTTAAGACATATAGAATTGGCTAGTTGATCCCATTGTTCCCTAGCTTCACCCATCATTTTGTCCAGCAATTCAGCAATGCGTTCCAATCCACTACCTACTACATCAGATTGTCTAGTTCTCTTCGTACGAGTGGTCGGCTGGGACTGTGAACTTTGGCCAACTGACATTGGAGAATCTCCCTCATCTTCTCCAGTGTCAGTTGGATCTGCAGCCATGTCAGCAGGAGTCTCAACATTTAGGGCGGTGGCATGATCCAGTCCAAATATATTGGCCAACCTTTCATACAAGGGAAATTGTTTATCCCTCCATCCATCAGCATCTTTATGAATCTAAGTTCAGCAGTTAGAATAAAGTTTTAACATCATCAGTGAGAAATAAATTGGCTGCAAATTTTTTTATTCTAACCTTAACATAGTCTGCCCACACATCATCAATGTCGACTTCAATACATTTTTTTGTGTCGTTCCATCCAAATCCACTTTTATTTAACATGTCGAACACGATCCCATAATCTTTTTTCCACTTTTTCATTTTCGATTCGATGTGTGGAGTGGCTTTCAAATCGCATCCTGGACATAAGTTGGCTAAAGATTTTTCAATATAATTATACGTGCCAGGTTTGAATGTACCATTCTCAGATCTATACCCCTTTGCCACTGCGTCATCAATTATATTCAGCAGTGTATCCTCCTCCACCTTATTCCACACACGCCTATTAACCTTCCTTGATCGTGGGTTGGCATGGCTGCTACTCGCACTATGCATAATCAACTAGCTTCACAATAAAAGTACAAATTTAACTTGGCAAGTAATTAATACAAAAACATACAAGTAGCAGTTTATTCAAGCCAACAAACATATTCAAAATTCAACCCACATTTTAATAAATAATTAAAATTCCATAGAAAATTATATTCATAAACAGTTTTAATCATTCCTATTTGCCGTCCATTCAGCGTACATTTGTGTAGCTAAATTATCCCTCCACTCAGTCCATTCATTTGATGCCTCAATAGATCCGATCGGATCATTGCCTACCATCATCGGTTCAACAATTTGCATTTCATCTACATCGAGTTCAATTGGATCACTTGACATTTCTCTCCTAATAAGATTATGTAGAAGACAACATGCGGTGATTATTCTCCCTTGTGTTTGGATTGGATAAAAAAATGGACTCCTTAATATGGCCCAACGCTTTTTAAGTAATCCAAAGCACCTCTCAATTACATTACGTGCAGATGCATGCTTCATGTTAAAGTATTCCTCTCGGTTTTGTGGTGCACCACCAATTCTCCACTCCGAAAGGTGATAACGTGTCCCTCTAAATGGTGCAAGAAAACCTTCACCATTTGTGTATCCGGCATCCACAAATTTGTTAATGAATATGCTTTCGCAGAGGAATATCATATGCTCAACCAACACCACCTAACAAACAAAAACTGTTTGGTATTTAACATTGTAATTGACCTCTAGTAATATCAAAAGAACAAAAACTACAAAAAATTTGTGTTCTGTTGATTTAATTAATGTAGATCTTCTCTATTTTAAATATTTAACATTGTAATTGACCTTCGTTTTGATTTTTCTTGCATTCAATTATATTTTTTGAATGAATAGTTATAAACTTATAATTTTTTTAAAATTTCCTTTAGACTTGGTTTGGTATTGTTTTGGATCTGTGCTTTAAAGAAAAAAAAAAAAACAGCTGTAAAAAGAAATGTAAGTGTTCGGTAAAAAGGTTTTTTCAAAATCTCTGGCTAATTCTTGAAATATTATATTTTTTTAATTTTACAAAACATAGATTTTTTTTTTCAAAATTGTTTTATAATGAGTTTTAAAACTCTAAAAAGCAATCTGATTAGTGATGTGCTTCCAATTGCTTTCTATCACTAGCCTTTTACAATTTGGCTGTATTTTTTACACTAAAAAAAGGTGGCCATTTGCTCATAAATAGCAACTAATTAGTCCATATATACAATACTTGCAAGATCTAGTCAGAACCAAATTGTTCCTTAGATTTTCTATTTGTTTTGTTTTACTTTTTTACTGATTCAGCTTCTTATTGTTCATATCCACACAATAAATTGTTCAAGTAAACAACACTTCAGGGAAACAGCAACTTTTCATTCTTTTCCATTTCTTCTATACAGATGAAACTAATTCTTCCCAACCATGTTACCCAAACAGCAAACGTCTCAACTAAATGGATATATTCACAGCAAACTACTGTCTAATTTAACTAGCATAAATAAACAATTTGGCTGCTACGGTTTCTACATTACAAAAACATAAACTAGGATTACCACAAATATAAAACCCTCATCAGCAACCTCCTTCATCACAAATATGAATCCAGATCCCTGAGTGAAGACTAAGTCACCGTATACAAATTCAAAAAATCTAAATCCATATTCTGAATAAAATTCTTACCCTTGCCGATACCAGAAAAAAACAAAATACACCAAAAAATACAAACAATCTGATATTGTTCACCAAAAAATACAAAACCATATCTGCGAGTAGTAACCAACAAATGTCCAGCAAAATTTGGAGCAAAAATTGACCAAAAATCCAGCTGAATCGGTTTCCACCAATTCAAAATGGGTAAAATTCTAACCTCAAGGACAAAAACAGGGGAGCAGCTTCCTTCGATCCGACAACTGGGTTCCTTCGAAATGCCGGGGAGCAGCTCGATCCGAATACTGGCTTCCTTCGATTGACGACTGGCTTCCTTCGAAACGGCGGGGAGCAGGATTCCTTCGTGGATCTATTGAGGACGCGGCTGGAGAGGAGCAGCAGAGGAGAGGGGGAGCTTTGGTCTGGAGAAGGGGAGCTTAGACAGGGGAGAAGAGGGAGCTTTGGTCTGGAGAGGGGGAGCTGGCCAAGTTGAGGATGCGGCTGGAGAGGAGTTATCCGAGTCCGCTGGGATAATCCCGTGTCTACGAGGAGGATTCGAGTGAAGGCTAAGTCACAGGACCGGATTCGGCAGCAGGATTCGTTTATCCCAGTCCAACGCGTTCCCAAAAGGAAGATAAGGGAGAGGACCGGATTTGAAACCCAGTCCGGTTCCCTTATCCGACCAAACAAACACGATGAATGAGTTGTGTTTGAGGCCAGATCTCCGCTAAAAATATAAACTCCAAGTTTGACTTAAAATAAAATTGAATAGGCTCGGATAGAATTTGAACTGAATTTTTGTAGGCGGATTTGATCAACTTTCAAACTATTTTCACATGCTTACTCTTTCACTAAAACCCAGAAGTGTGCCATAAACTTTAATAGGAAAAAAAATGCGTTTAGCTCCTCTGACATATGACCTAAATACACTTAGCCACCAATAAGTTCAGAAACTCATCAAAAACCTCCCTACGTTTTAACTTTCCATCCAACCAATTAACTATTTGACCAGTTAGGCTCGTGAAATCCGTTTCTACCCTTTGTACAATATAGAATAGGTGCATTACGATTTCACAATTCTATTTTAAAAATATATGCAATCACTAATTATTTGGTATGTATAAATTTAGTAAAATTCTTTTTAATTTATGATATAGGATATTGTAAAATAATAAATATCTATTTCATCAAGTACAATAAAAATTAAAATTTATTATAACTAAAAAATATCTCAACACCATAAAAATGTATATTACGTTACTAGTAAATGTGAATAAATTGAAGGTACAAAATTATATTTGTTTCCTTGATTTAAAAAAAAAATCTAATAAGTATAAAAATAAATATGAACTCTATTTCAGTATATAAAGAATGAAAAGATTAAAAGGAGCTTGAATTTTCTTCCGGAAATGGCCGATTTGGATAAAAATGGAAAAATGATGGAAATAAGTTTCGTAAGAAAGGAATCATGGCTTCCATAAAAATAAAAATAAAAATTGCACGAAAACCAAGCCATTTAGTTTCACAAAAAACCTTTCAAAAAAAGAAAAGAAGACATTATTCTTCTGTTAAATGAAGTCTAAGTGACATGTACAATGACTTTTTTACTCTTTTACCGTTAGAACTAACAAGGAGGCAACTGATGAATTCAAAGCAAGTAGTGGTGATGTGTAACAATACCAAACTTCAAGGAGGTCAATGAAATTAACCCATCAGTAGCCCTCAGCGGTTTTCATCTACTTATGGGTTTTCTAAGTTTTTATTTTCCTGGAAAATCTTGGAATTACAAATCTTTTCAAACCCAGAAGCTAGCCCTCTCTTCTCAGGGCAAGGCAATGCCATCTCACTAGTTCATTCACTAGCAGGTGGACATGGAAAGGGATGGCTTGCCAGAGCAACCTCCAATTCCCTTTCAGAACATTAATAAATAATTATTCAAATCTCTCTCTCTCTCTCTCTCTCTCTCTCTCTCTCTCTCTCTCTCTCCTTCTTTTTTGAAGTTTCTCATTAATTCAAAATTCGATGCCTAGAAAAATTAGAAAATTGTTTTCTACCATATTTGGATCATTAAACAAAGACACAATTTGGGTTTGGATATAGGGATATAATTTATTGATGGTTTTTAGAGTGTAGAATTGGGGATCTACCAAATATATATGAAGCTTGATTTGGTAGGTAAAAGAAGAGCAGGTGAAGCTGCATGATGGATAGCTAATAACCTCAAACCAAAAATGAAAATGAAATCAATAATGGCCAGTCTCTGTTAGGTCATTGATGAAGAGACAAATGGACATCAGTTTGAGATTGTTTGTTTATGATTGAACAATTTTTATTTCATGTTTGTTTGCTAAATATTTTATTTGGACTGCGTTATATTAATCCGGCTTTAGACACTCTTATAAGCAAAATCTGGACTATTTAGTCCTACTTAGTTATTTACCAAAAAAAAAAAAAAAGTCCTACTTAGTTGCCTGGGTCATGTCTCAACAGCGTTTCAAAAATGATTTGTTTTGTGATAATGGAATATATGCTAATTAAAAAAATAATAGTAATATTTTAATAATCTATTTAATTTTCCCACTCTAGAAAATTAATTCATAATAACCTATTTAATTTTCCAACTCTAGAAAATTAATTCATATCCTCATTCTTTCTCATTCTCCTTTTCCAGTTTTTTTTTCTTTGAGAAAAGTTGTATCTATTTATTATTTTTAGTTTTTTTCTATATTTAAAAAAATATTTTAATCATAAACTGATAAAAAAAAATTTATCTATAAATTAAAACATTATAATAGTATATTGATAATTTCTCCTCGTCTTGATAATTATATATTATTATTTTTTATTAATATTAAAAACTTTATATTTAATTTATTTCTAAATTTTAAATGTAGATATAATCCAATACAATTTAAAAAAAGAAAAAAGTCCAATCCAATTTTAAAACAAATAAAACATAGACAAGAAAATAAAATTAATCATATCTACAATAAATATAGGACTGGACTAAAACATTTCCATCCCCTCCCATCCCAAACATGTCCAGTCTTGTGAAACAAACAGGCCTTTTAGTTCTTCAGCATACCAATACATTTATTTTCTAACAGGTACTAAATTGGAAAATTATATATTATATGCAATAATACCAAGCCTAGGCTTAGATAGTTAGATAGAGACATATATTTATGAAAAATGCTATTCATCATCATTAGTTATAAATCATAGTAGAATTCATCAAAAAAAAAAAAGATAAATCATAGTAGAATTTACATGTTACTATGCATTTAAATATAGTTATCATTAAATAATTTTTTTTATTAGGATATAAATATTAAAAAATAAAATATAATCAAATATTTCTAATTATAATATGCCATTGCAGTTTGAATGATGATAAATAGTAAAATTTTATATTTACATGTATAATATATAATATATGTATACTTCCCCTCTCCTAAGCATTAGGAGTACGATAACGAGAGGTTTCTTCCTCTCTTTTTCAATTTGGTAGCTTTAAATATTCTAAATATCCAAGCAAATTTACTAGGCAACATTATTGAGTTTTCTTTTTGACATTATTAATTATATTATAAAAGTAGATGGCAAATTTGCTCTCACTTTTCGTGGCAATGAAGCCTAATTTATTGAAGGGCTGTCGTAGTAACGTGTTCATGTCCAGCATTTCACAGACATAGATATTAATGTTCCTAAAATATCATAGGCTTAGTGAAAAATATATTATACCAAAAAAAATAGACCCTTTTTTGATCCCATTACAAATATTTTTACTCTAACCACCAGCATTTTACAGAGATAGATATTAATATTTTTTGGAGAAAGAAGTGTTTCAAATCCACCATTTACTATGCGAGAGGCTTACCAGTAGTTCTAATGATCGACTCCGCTTAGTGAAAAATATACTATACCAAAAAAAATAGACCCTTTTTTGATCCCGTTACAAATATTTATATTCTAACCATCAACATTTCATAGAGATAGATATAAAAAAAATTTGAAAAAGAAGTGTCTCAAATCCACCATATACTATGCGAGAGACTTACCAATAGTTCTATAGTGATCAACTCGTTTCTTTTAAATTGCTTCTCATTATTAAGAAAAGGTAACAAAGATAAAATACGAAGTTGTTTTATAGCAATGTTAATTGTCTCAAATCTACCATGTACTATGCGAGAGGCTTGCCATTAGATTAATCTCACTTGATAGTGAAAAAAAAAAAAAAAATCACAAATAAAAGTTTATTTATTCGTCATTATTTGTGATCATCAATAATGGTGATCATCATTATTAGAAACTCATATCGATTTAGTAATAGTTGGTTACATTTTAATGTTCTTTTTAAAAAACAATAAAAATAATTTTTTTTAAATAGTAGCATATTAAAGTGTCATATCATCAGCATGTAAGTATCCACTAACAAATATCATTTTATTTAAATATGTATTAAAATATTCATTTAAAAAATATATATAAGTAATGCATATAAACAATTGGAGGTTTGAACTTAGACTTATCTTTTAATTCATATTTCGATTACTTCGTCTTCAAATGAAATTACCAAATAAAAATTTCATAAAAAAACTAAAGAGATTGAAATGTCTTTTGATTTTATTTTATTTTTTGAATAAAACCTGAAACTTTCATAAAAAAATACCAATAGTACATCTATCAGAATGAAGCGCAGGAAGCAACCAAGTGTCAATCTTCAAAAAAAAAAAAAGTAAAAAAAAAAAAAATTGAGTATTTAGCTTACAAATGAACTGCTCTGTTAGCTTCCCTAGGGGCAAATACGCAATGAAGATTGACACAAGAATTCCCATCGCTTGAGACTTTTCCTTCTGAAAATCCCATCTCCACACAGAGCTCTAAAGCTTCCTTAAGAGCAAGCAATTCAGTTGCCAAAGAGGATATATATAATAACCATTAAAACTCCCATCACTATTCTGAACTATCAGTGCCTTGTTTGGAATGACCAACTTCCAGATCTCTCTCCACCACGTTTGCTGATCACTTGCACTCTGGCCTCCCAACATACGAGTGACCCAATAGCCAGGTTTCACAGTATAACTAATGTCTTGAAGCTGAGTAGTGCCAACACAACTTGTACTAAAGGATATTTTAGACTTTTGGAGGTGGCCATGTTCTCTGGATCCACCTCTGTGGGCATAGATCATTAATTGCATGATTTCATTAAAGATATGGGAGAAAATTCACGGGTCAATAAATAGTGATTGAACGCAGACTACAAGTTTGAAAAACGGTTGATAAAAATTTTCACATACCCTACACCGAAGTATTTGTAAAATATATATATATATATATATATATATAGTTACTCTTTCATAAGAGAATTTCCAATTTATTTAAATCAGAAATGATACTTATTAGTTTGTTATATTATCGATTATTATTTGAATTCAAACTAAAAAAATTTAGTTGGGATGTGACAAATCATAAAACTTAACATGTATGGATCCTTAATTTAATAAAGTTAGAGATCTATATATCTTATATATTATAAATTACAGTGGGGAGCCAAATGGATTTCCGTCTATTTTCATGGTCCATAGTTTTTTTTTTTTTTTTCTACATAGCAAAAATGACATTATTGTTATCAATGCAAGTTGTGATTGATAGTTGGACATTTTTTTCCCTTAAGCAATGTCTCAGTTTCGAGTCTTGTGGATAAAATAAATTCATTGTTGTTAATTTTTTTCATTTATATATCATAATTTACTTACATATTTTAATTCTTCTCATTTCTATTTTTTACTCCATTAATCAAATATTCGAAAAGGAGACAGATAGATCACTCATAAGGTAAGAATTTTTTTTTTCTTGATCAATTTGTTTGGGCATTTGTGGGTTTGTTTCGGATTTTGTAGTTATGATAGTGGGTTTGTTTCACATTTGAAGCAGAGCAAATGTGCAATATTTTTTATTTTTTTCTCTCTCAGTTTTTTAAATCTTATTTTTCTTTTGGCCTTTTATTTTATAAAAATCCTAACTTTTTCGATTAAAATTTTTTTTGTCATGTGTTTTCTGATTGTTTGTGATAATACAACTGAAACGATATATCATCATATAAGCAAAAAAATTGAGGGACTGTTTCAGTACGAAAAAAGTATTGGAGGAAAAAAAACAAACAATTTTAGATTTATACAATCTGCTGAGGAAAAGATAAAATATATATACATCCTATAGATACGATTCCAAATTTTCTAGGTTTTTTAGATTTGATAAGTTTTTCTTTCATTTTATTTATTTATTTTTTCTTGTTATTGTTTAATGTGATGGGTTATTATGCTACATATTCAATTTGGATCAAAAGATTTTTTGCCTTGCTAGAGAAAAACGAGAAATCATAGAAGTAATAATGATCATCGTCTGAAAGGAAAGAATAAAATTGAGAAAACAATCTGGATCTAAGAAGTTTTCATGTGGATATTGGTTGCTATTTTCTTTTTTATTTTCAAGTGTTTTTAATAGTATATTTTATTACATCTTTACATATGTTCACCAAGAAAGAAAGAAAAAACATCTCTCTCTACATATGTTTGTGATGGTCTTAGAGAAAAATTATCACAGGTAAATGTCTAATTTTGTTTTTTCTCTTTCGCTTTAGAGAATTTTTGTGTTGGATTCGAAGACTTGGCTTGACTTGGCTTTTGGAAAGAAGTTTCACCTTTGACAAACTCATGTATGAGAAATGTAGAATATATATTATCATTTTGTCTTTTATTCTCTTTCTTTTCGATCTTCTTTTTAGGTTTTTTTTTTTACTAGCTATTTTTTTTTCTAAATGATGCAGAGTTTTAACATGTTCTACGATTGGAGTTTATCTATTTGATTGGCTACACTAACAAGCTACAAATGAACTAGAACACAAAGTTTTATATCTGGAATAGGAAAATGAAAGGCTAAGAAAATAAAGAGTTTGGCTTTCTTTCCTGATGTTATTATGATTTGTTTAAACTTCTTTTGATCTTCTTGAAAATACTTTTCAGTGTTAAAATTATAATAGCAATGAATTTTTTTTATGTGTTATTTTAACAAAAATTGTAAAAATAAAAAGGTAAGTTAAAAATGATAAAGTATAAATTTTTTAAATTCTTGTGAATTTTGTAGTTTTGATAGTGATATTTTGTCTCTCTTTGTATTTTTTTTATTTTTTCATTCTAACATTTTGTCTGTGACCAAAAAGAGCTATAGCTCATGTTGTAGTTCAGTTTATGATTTCTTTTTGTTATTGTTATATTAAATTGCCTATTGACTGATTTGCTTCATTTAATTTTGAATAAATAAATTATGTGATTTTGTAGTTAGATGTTTATATTGACAATTAGTATATACTATATTTAAGAATTAAACTTAAACATGTGTGGACATTGGAGGTTTTATTTGTTTATTTTTTCATTATGGTGAATTTTTCTTCAAGTAAAATGAGAAATTTTAATTTGACAGATGTCGTGATGCTGAAACTTATATGCTAAGAAAGATAGGTGGAGGCCATGATGCCTCCATCAGAAATGAGCAATTGTTGAACCATAGTGCAGATAACGATTTGAGAATTGCGCTTAATTTTTGTGGTGTGCTTAATTGTAGTGTATTTTTTTAAAATAACCAATTGTGTTTCATTTTTTCTATAAATTAGTTCTTAGAGTAAAAAGCATATGTAAAGCAGGAGGTAAAATATGTGAGAAATTAACTGTTAAATGGTAGTGGAGTTTGTTTTGTAATTGGGATCTAACAAGCTGTAAGAATTTTAATTATATATATTCTTGCATCTTTCCATGGCCAAATGTATTAATTGATTTGATTTGAAAATTTAATTGATCTGCTGAAGCTTTTTTTTAACAAATTAACTTGTCAATTAATCACCATATTGTAATAATAAGTATCGATTTTTTTCAATATTTTTGGCTGTGTTATGATATCAGAGAAAATGAAGGCCAAACATCCAAATATTACATGCTGATTTATTCTTTGTGATGATTGCTAGATAAAATCTCTTTTTAGCTAAAAGCTAGATAAACTCTCTTAATTTATATGTAACTAGCTTTAGAAGTTATAAAGTTTTGATTGACAAAATAAGATAGACAAATTGTTTTAGTAAATTGACCTTATTTAACAGTTAAATAAGATCATGCCTAATGGATAGAAAGTGATGCAATATAAAATGCATTTTATAATATTGAATTTTATATTAAAATATTAAAATTTAACAATCAAACAATTTATATTGCAATTTTAAATGATACTTCCTGTAACTTAAATACAATTATTTTTTTTTCTAGAAACTTAATTTTACAAAATGTTTTTTTTTTCAGAAACATAATTTTATAAAGATAACTTACTCTATTATAATTTTCTACAGCAATTTAATCAAACTATAATTAAAATTTTTGATTTGCAATTATAAAATATAAATATATAAATTATTAAAAAATTCAAAATATGCATAAAAATTATATATAATTTATATGTACAAAGATATGTGCGTACAACATACGCATAAAAATCTAGTATTTATATTTATATATTTTTCATTTGCAACTAAAACCTGACTTCCTTGATATTATTTCCCTAAATTTATTGTAATATTTTTCAAATTATAAATTTAATAAAACATAATATTATGTCATTTAAGAAAATATCAAACATAATTTAATACAAATATGTCATAATTGTTCTAAATAACATAAACAACTACTAAAATTGAACACACAAAATACAGATTAACCTAATACATATGTGCTAGTATACTAATAACAACAACTCCAACTGTGCAACCGACAACTAAACCGATGCAAAACGAACATCGATTAATGCTTCGATAATTAGGTATAGGGTGATTAATCTCCCTTTCTACTGTAGAGCATTTATTATTATTTTTTTGTTTAATTGTCCTTTCAATGTGTGAAACATAAGCTATTTCTGCTTCATCTATCGAACGGTATGATTTGTAGGAGTTGCCTTTGAATCCATGAATTTGTTCTTGACATTCTGCCCATGAGTCATAAATCCCTGGTTGTCTTCCTTTGAACACAACATATATTTTTTGATCTGCCATTATTAGTATCTACATATAAACAAAATATATTAGTATATACATATAAACAAAATATATTAGTATAATTTATACGATATAAATAACAAAAAAGATTAAAAAGATTATAAAATAAATAAACATAACACACTTTTTCCACTTAATATTGTTCATATCCATAAAATAACATAAATTTTTTGAAACAATCCATACAAGCAAATCAATGCTCAATAACATAAAGCATTTAACCGATGACATAAACATAAACAATCCATAGAACTAACTCTAGAATGATGTCTTGTAAAATACATAGTAAATCTATGAACTAGCTGATGAACCACCGAACAACTCACGAAGAAAAATCATTTTTTCTTCATCGTCCAACCCAATAAATATATGAAACTTATATATCTTCTCACAACAAATATTTATGGTCTTAATTCTATCAGTAGCCGACATCCCGAGCCTCCTAAGATCAGCACGCAAAAATTTCAGCTGTTCGGGAGTAAGTTTAGGACATATAGAATTGGCTAGTTGATCTCATTGTTCCTTAGCTTCACTCATCATTTTGTCCAGCGATTCAGCAATGCGTTCCAATCCACTACCTACTACATCAGCTTGTCTAGTTCTCTTCTTACGAGTGGTCGGCCGGGACTGTGAACTTTGGCCAACTGACATTGGAGAATCTCCCTCATCTTCTCCAGTGTCAGTTGGATCTGCAGCCATGTCAGCAGGAGTCTCAACATTTAGGCCGGTGGCACGATCCAGTCCAAATATATTGGCCAACCTTTCATACAAGGGAAATGGTTTATCCCTCCATCCATCAGCATCTTTATGAATCTATATATTTAAATAAAGTTCAGCAGTTAGAATAAAGTTTTAACATCAACAGTGAGAAATAAATTGGCTGCAAATTTTTTTATTCTAACCTTAACATAGTCTGCCCACACATCATCAATGTCGACTTCAATACATTTTTTTGTGTCGTTCCATCCAAATCCACTCTTATTTAACATGTCGAACACGATCCCGTAATCTTTTTTCCACTTTTTAATTCACGGGTTCTTCAAAATACTGCTACTTACACAAAATCCAGCTACTGCTACTTACACAAAATCCAAAATACTGCTACTTTCAACCCAAAATCCAGCCATATTCAAAAATATAATTCACGGGTTCTTCAAAATACTGCTACTTACACAAAATTCAGCTACTGCTACTTACACAAAATCCAAAATACTGCTACTTTCAACCCAAAATCCAGCCATATTCAAAATACTGCTACTTTCAACCACAGCTACTGCTACTTACACAAAATCCAGTTGAATCGGTTTCTACCGATTCAAAATGGGTAAAATTCTAACCTCAAGGACAAAAACAGGGAAGCCGACGAATGGGTTCCTTCTAAACGCCGGGGAGCAGCTCGATCCGACGACTGGTTCCTTCGATCGACGACTGGCTTCCTTCGAAACGGCGGGGAGCAGGGTTCCTTCGTGGATCTGTTGAGGACGCGGCTGGAGAGGAGAGGAGCAGCAGAGGAGAGGGGGAGCTTAGGACCGGAGAGGGAGAAGATGGAGCTTTGGTCTGGAGAGGGGGAGGCTAAGTCAAAGGACCGAAGAGGGAGATTTGCTGGAGATTTTGCTGGAGGACGCGGCTGGAGAGGACGAGGCTGAAGAGGGGACTCATGTATCTGCTTGTAACCCGTGGATGCGAGTGGGTTTCGAGTGTTGGCCTAAGTCAAAGGACCGGATAAGGGAACCGGATACCCTTATCCCAGTCCAACATGTTCCCAAACGCAAGATAAGGGAGAGACCGGATTTGAAACCCAGTCAGGTTCCCTTATCCGACCAAACAAACACGGTCTAAGGAGGTTAAAAGTGCTTATGATGTGAGAGCTTTTAATTCAGCCCATTTAAGAGAATATGCCCAAAATTGTGTAAGCCTCTTTAGATTACAACTGGGCCTCACTTTGTTAGCTATAACAGGCTACACTTTCCATATGAAGGTAATGATTTGGGCCATTCTTGTCAGGCCGACTAGTGATAAAATTCTACTTTATTTTAAAAGATTTATTTTTTCAATTAGTTTATTTTATTATTTTATTAATATTTTCAAATAAAGTGATATCATATGTAGATTTTAAAAAAAAAAAAAAAACATAAAAAAGAAAGAAAAGAAAAAAGAGCACAGATGATATCTTGGGAAAAAGAGCTCAGAACGAAATGATAATAACTTCATTGAGTGAAAATCATTCCTTTGAATCTTAATCTCCTAATTTTTGTAATCTTTTGAGTCTTGATAATTTAGAGAGTACTTATACAAATTTTTGAAACTGAAACACAAATTAATTCTTATTTTCTCTAAAGCATTTTTTTTGGCCATACACCTAAACAAAAGAAAGAGAAAAGGAAAAAGAAATTAATAATGACGTATATATGACAAATTCCGATCTTCAATTGCTGATTCATTATTGATCATTTTTCATTCAATATTGCATTGTTGTTTTTATAGCATGTTAACTTAAAAGAATCAAACATACACGCAAGACTAAAAGCCTTGTTAGACAAACAAATACACAAGAGTTATAAATACAAAGTCAAAACGTTGACGCACATTGTATGAATTTCTTTATGAATATCTTCGACCACCTCTATATTCAAAGGTGGGATGAACTATTCTCAGCAAAAAAAAAAAAATGGTGGGATGAACTATTTTAGGCACAAAATTAAACAGTCAACAATTGAAAAAAACGTTTCTCATGCACTCAAAAATCTTAATTATGTGGTCTACCATTTAACAATATTCTTAGTTGGGAACAAGGATGAAAATATCGGTATCGACGGAAATATCGAAGGTTCAAAATACGGAAATATCGATGGAAATATCGACAAAATATCGATATCGATAAAAAAACGAAAGAAATGACGGAAATTTATAGAAAAATATGGAAATTTTTTATGAAACTTCAGGATATGCTTATTTATTAGATATTTTATCAATTTAACTATAAAAATTGAAAAAATATTGAGTGAAAATCATATTTATCATAATTAAGAGATTTATAGTACTCGCTGATAGAAATAAAAATATTATTAATTAAGTAATGAATTATTCATTAATCAGAATAATAATACAAGTACATGATTACTTAAATATAAGTCAATATCATATAGAATTTCTTGGTGGTTGAAAATTTTCACTCTCTTCCTCATCCTCATTTCTAGTTCTGTATTGAGAGAAATATTGATCAGAAGGCACATCTCCTTGATAATTTTGCATGTAATTGTTAACATGCCAACCATATGGATCTAATATTTCATGTGAGTGTCTTTGCTGATAGTAATGATATGGTTATTTGTTTTGTATAGTAAGATGCTATTTTTTTTAGTCAAATTTATAATCATTACATATTCTAAATTAGTTGAATTCTTAATTTTGAAAAACTATGACCGGTTATTTGTTTGGTATGGTAGGATGCTATTTTTTTTATTCAAAATTGTAATCATTACATATTCTACATTAGTTGAATTCTTAATTTTGAAAAACTATGGCCGGTTATTTGTTTGGTATGGTAGGATGCTATTTTTTTTATTCAAAATTATAATCATTACATATTCTACATTAGTTGAATTCTTAACTTAAAATATATCATCAATAAATAATTATAATTTAAAAAATACTCAAATATTTATAAAAATATATGATATTTTAAAATTTAAACCATCTAAATTTCCACGGAAATTTTGGAAATTTCCACGGAAATTTCGGAAATTTCCACGGATATTTCGGAAATTTCCACGGATATTTCGGAAATTTCCACGGATATTTCGGAAATTTCCACGGATATTTCGGAAATTTCCACGGATATTTCGGAAATTTCCACGGATATTTCGGAAATTTCCACGGATATTTCGGAAATTTCCACGGAAATTTTGACCAGTTTGTGAAGCAATTACCTTGGAAATTTCGACGGAAATATCGTGGAAATATCGGAGAAATATCGGAAATTTCCACGGAAATTATGGAAATTTTGACCAGTTTGTGAAGGAATTACCATGGAAATTTCGACGGAAATATCGCGGAAATATCGGAGAAATATCGGAAATTTCGACGGAAATTATGGAAATTTTGACCGTTTTTTTTTGGGGATGAAATTAATATCCATATCCCCAAAAAACCGAAATTTCGGCGAAATTTCGCCGAAATTTTCGATTTTTTTATCCTTGGTTGGGAAGACCAAAAAATTAGAGACTGGAATACAAAATTTATTGAAATCCATTACCAAATTGGGCCAACAAGGATAATTATATTTTCATAATTTTCTTCTGCCACCCTCTGAAAATGATATCTATGGGATTTTCTACAATACAACCATGTAAAAATGGTTGTACTACAACTGTTATTCATAAATAAAATAATATTGTCTATAAATGAGGTAATATTATTTATAAATGAAGTAACATTATCCATAAAATGAAATAATATTATCAAAATTCATAATCAAGTAATATTGTCCATAAATGAAGTAATAAAATTCTTAATGAAATAATATTAATATGTTACTCTATTTGTGGACGATATTATTTTATTTATAAATAATATTATTTTATTTATAGATAACATCACTTTATTTATAGATAATAATTATAGTACAACCATTTTTACATGGTTGTAATGTAGGTGTAGCCATATATATTCTTTTCAAACTTTCACATTCTAGGTTTCATTCGTCTCGAAATCTATGTTAATTCGACCAATCGCAGCGTTACACCTCAACCTCCCTGTGATATTAACAAGACTAGCTGGTGTGTGGTCATTAATGCTTTAATTGTGTACGTGCTTCACCTACGTATTCAATCCTCATTGGATAGAATCACCATTAATTTGCTCAAAAAGTTAATTGGGTGGTATTAACGAAGAAACTATAAATGATTGTTTAATTAATTGGATTAAGCTTTCAGGTTGTAAATCATCAAAAAAATAAGAGAGAGAGGGAGAGAGAGAATTTCCGTGTGTTCACCACTCATTATTTATATGGATAATTATATATACAATAATAGAAGATTAAAAAAATAAATATTGCATTACCTCCATTTATTTAATCAAAGTATCTCAATAAAATATGTTGATTAGTGTAAATCATGTCATCTTTAACTTTGTAACTCACCTATAGGAAATATTTATTAATGCTTACCTTTGAAGGTTGATCAAGAGTGATGATGTGCTCTGTCAATTGTCATGCGCAGGTTGACTTTTTTTTTTCCCTCCCTTTTTTAAGACATCTGATCTTTATTGCATATAGAAAAGCATGAAATTTTTTTTTATAGCTAATTATATTTTTGGTACTTTTATTATGTGCCCCTAGTATTAAATTGGCCTCTGGATTTTTATTTTTTATTTTCAATTGAAAATACCCTCACCTTAATTTATTCACTTCGAAAATTTTCAATTTGAAGAACTTTGGTTCCAGTGACCCTTATTAATAGTTTCCTCTTATAATATAGTTTACCTTATTTAATATCTTTCTCTTTTTTTTTTTAATTTTGTTATTTAATTATAATTGTAGCCCTCTATTTTGCAACAAATTTTATAATTTTGACCCAAATTTTGGTCGATAAACTTGTAATTGGAAATTAACTTGACATTGATATGGTAGATATACTAAGAAACAAAAATAGTTAATTAATAAGCAACCCTATTAACTTCAAATGACTCGGAACAGTCGCATATATAGTTTTCAAAACAAAAGGCCATGCATATTTATTTGCCTCTCATTGTCTCTCTTCCTTTTTTATATTTTTGGATATAGTCTTTGTCAGAATAAATATCTATACGACATAATGCTAATAAAAGAATCACAAATGTGAAAAAGAGTAGACTATATATAAATTGATGATAGACATGAATGTTTTCATTTGCCAAGAACTATACAGAATGTCACCCCCATTATATATATTAACATCTTTTATATAAAATGTATAATATAATTTATATTCATGCATTGGATCCTAATTTCTTAAGAAATTAATTTGTTGAGAAAGCAGGCTGAAGGAGTTAGTGACTTTGTGTCGTAGGGTCAAAAGAAAAGGACTGCCTCTTTGTCCTATATCAAAAGAAAAGGACTGCTTCTTTGTCCTATATCTATTATAATGGTTCTCGCATTGAATAATATAATTTTCCATTCTTCTACATCTAGGTAGTGAAAGCGAACCACATTGCAATTTTTTTTTTTAAAAAGAAACACCTGCCCACGTGTCCTTCGATGGAGTCATCCAATTTTAAAGGAAAGTTTTGTATATGGCTTAGCTTTTTTCTTATATGAATTGATTTATTCTTTTTTTTGAACCAATTTTAAGAAAGAGAATGGGATCCCATGGGATTTTCTCATTATAATCTCCAATAAACTCCCATGTAATCAATATCATGGCCATAGAAATATAGCAAGATTTGCTTATATGAAGACATTAAAATGAGTAGGTGAACAATAATTTACATCAAAATGCAAGCTAAATGTACTAGTAAGCTTGATCTAGTAGTAAAATTATTGAGATAAACATTAAACAAGTCTACATGAAATATTCTTAATATATATATATCTTAACCGTCTAAATTCTCTCAAAGGGAAGTATTTTACTAAATATTTTTACCTAATTAGAAACAAAAATAGACAAGTATAGTAGAAGAATCTAGAAAATGTGATGAGGATTTAGCACAAGGGTTATGAAGATGTTTCTACAAGTGTTACCTTTTGCCTGGGGGGGGGTTTGATATTTTGAGCTTTATAGATTTTTCCTTGGTCATGCTTTGTTTGTTTATGCTTTGGATTTGGACTTTGAAATTTTTCTAAAAAAAATGTGGAAGAAAAAGAACAAAATGATTAGACAAAATGATTAGGGTAGAAGGATTGGACCGCCGACACGTGCCGATTATCACCGACCCTTATTGATACCGTTTTGTGTTTGTTGACTTTTTCAATGACAAAACCCAATTTCACTAATTCATTTTCCATAGATTTTAATTTTTGGGACTCCATCCACCGAAAGCAAAACCTAACGTGGACTTACCACATCAAACCCTTCCTCTTCTTTTCTACCACTAGATATAAATATATTAATGCACCTCATTTACCTAAACTTAATAATTGGTTAAAAGTTTTCAGGGAAAAAACACACTTTTACAGTGATTCTTTTTTTTTTTTTTTTTTCAAAGTATGTATAATTTATACGATTAATATGTATAAAGAGCTATAAATTTAAAGATGTAGAACACTCTTACAATGATTCTTATTAGACATTGCGATAATGTTTAGAGTTCAAATCTTTTTTATTTTTAATATATATATAAACTTTACAATGTGTTACATCCATAATTGTAATGAGGTTGCACATAGAATATATTTAAGGACGAAACAAGAATTTGCAGTGATGCACCTGTGGGATGAACTTTATAATTAAATATTTTTTCTTTTAAATTACTGAAGCCAACTAATTTCAACTCAATAATTCGGTCCGTCGAAAAATTTCAATTTAATAACAAATACAATTTTTACTGATTAATCATCATCACTCAACCTGTGGGATGAACTTTATAAATAAATATTTTTTCTTTTTTTATTTTTAAATTACTGAGGCCAACTAATTTCAACTCAATAATTTGGTCCGTCAAAAAATTTCCATTCAATAACAAATACAATTTTTACTGATTAATCATCATCACTCAATCTTGTGTTTTAAAATCGATGAATAATATGAAAATTGTTTTACAAAAGTCTTAAGAACTGACTTCAGTAGATTATTTTCTTTATTTACAAGAAAATCTATTTTTATTTACTAAAAATTTTGCAAAATTAACCTTTAATTGAAAGTTTGATAAATTTTTCTCTTCAATATCATATTGGAAGGATCAATTTTTTTTTAATAAAAAGCTACTTTTATAAATAAAATATCTGTTGCTAAAAAATTAATCGCAAACTCTACACACACACACATATATATATATACCCAAATTGAGACTTTTTATAAGCTAAGCTCTATTTTCTTCATTTTCTATATCTAATTTTCTTGAAGGGTAGTTTGAATTTTTAGTTTGTAAAATGCATAGCTAACTCTTCATTTCTAATTGATAATTAGATATTTATTTACGATAATTTGTTTTTTGCCACAAAAATCCCTATTCTATGTCTGGCTCTACACTTTAGTGTTTCGAATTGTTAGCCTAGCTAACCATCCACTAAGACCTATAACAAAAGTAGGTTAATGAATTTAATTGTTTAATCGTTTTCTTTTATGTTGTTTCATTTTTTACTACAATTGTTTTGTTGGCTTATACTTATAACTCTAAATAAAACATAGTTTACCTAACTGTTCACTATAATACTTCATTAATTAATTCTGTTATCCTCTACTGCCAATAAGTGGAGGTGTAAAATATTCACAGTGTTTAGTTTCAAGTACGAAATTTGCTATTTTTATATAATAAAAAAGGACAAAATTTGTTATAGTTATGAAAATGTCTTTTAACAATTCAGCAATATTTTTGTTTTAAATTTATTAGGGTTATTTGAATTCAGGGTTTTATTTTTTTTAACTTAAAACTGCATTAAGAAAAAAAATAAAAAATAAAGTTCCAAAAAACTTATGACTCAGCACTGAATTTGTCAAATGCCACTTAGTTAATGATCGGCTGATAAATAACAGTATCATAACAACAATTAAAAGTAAAAGAAAAACAAGCCGACAAAGCAAATATTGCTATTAGGCTATCATGTAGGAACAACGATTCAATAATATTTGGTATCAAAATCTATGCTATTATAAATGAGTATAAAAAAGTAAACCGCTCTGTTGTTGGTTTTTTTTTTTTTTTTTCCTTTTTATTCTTTGGCATCAATTTATAGGTTTCAACAAAAATAAAAATAAAAACAACCTAGTATTCATCAAACCAGACAAACCCTGCAAATTCATTCTATATATAGACCTTGAAGAAACAAAATTCAAGAAGATGGTGGATCCAATATTCTTCCTTTGTCCTCCAACAGCCAATACCGTCCTTCCACGTCATCGCAAGGAGAATATGGAAAAATTACGTATCCGTTATCTATTCGCTCGTACCCTAATACCTTGACATCCTCTTTTATTTGGCCACGCCAATATAACCTCAAAAAGTCAGAGACACAGAAAAACTGAGTTAAAGGAAATTTATAAGCGAGGGAACTAAATAGGGAAGACAGAATTTTATCAAAAATAATAAATAAATAAATATGAAAAGACAGAAGCCGTGTGGGTCCCAAACTATGCCAACCAACCACGAGGCTTCTACATATTCTCTCTCTCTCTCTCAAAAAGTCTGATTCAAAATCTTTTTCTGCTCTCTTATAAACCCCCCCACAAACCTCCTCTGCTTAACACAAAACAGAGCTTTTCTTTTGCCTCCCCTGTTTCTGCAAATGCGATTTCTCTTATTCACACCGAAATAATCAACACCCTTTTGGACACTTGTTCTTGATCTTCGTCTGCTCGGCTCTCTCTTTTTTCTTTTTTTTCTTTTTTCATTTCGTTTTCAGAGAATTTGCGATGGGTTGCTCGAGAATTGTCAATTTGGGTATCCGATTCTGTTTTTGGTTCAATCGGATTAGCAGTTGAATTAAATCTCCCAGATTCTGAAATTCTCTTCCTTTTTGTTATTTTAATAACTGATTTCGGTGACTCTTCTCAAATTCTCAACAACCTCTTCCTTTTTTTTTCCATTTTCTTTATTTAATAAGAAAAAAGAAGTCTATAAAAAAAAATTAAGAGAGAAAGCTGAGTAGAATAACTTCCCATGGCAGGAGCAAAGAACAGCAGTAAATCCAAAAAGGGTGTTGAAGAAACCCAGAAGATAACAACGAGTTGGGAAATTGACAGAGGAGAAGGCAGCAGCAAAGATGTCAGTTTCATCTCATCAGAGAGACGACAATGGAATCCAGTTTTTGACGAAGCTTCCATGTCGCAGAGACCTCTCAAGAAGATCAGAAGCCCAGAACGACATCAAGACCCAATTCAATCATCATCATCATCGTTCTCTGCTCCTCAATCTCAATCTTCAAGAATTGCGTTTCCCTTCTCATTCGATGGGTCCCAACAGCAATACCCAAATCAATTTCCAACCACATCTTTCCCAATCATCCAACAGCCGCAGAATCAGCAGCAGCAGATGATCTCTTTTGCTTCTCAACAGCAGCAGCAGCAGCAACAGTGCATGAATTTCCCGGCAAATTCAGCCTTGCCGCATCAGCAGCAGCATCAGGGTTATCAGTATTGGAGCGAAGCCGCAATGAGAGGGAGGTTGGTGGGGCCAGATGGTCGTCCTCTGTTTAGGCCTCCTCCACCTGTGCAGCCTATAAACACGAGGAAGCTTTACAGGGGAGTTAGGCAGCGGCATTGGGGGAAATGGGTTGCCGAAATTCGTCTCCCTCGGGATCGAACTCGGCTCTGGCTCGGCACTTTCGACACCGCCGAAGACGCTGCTCTGGCTTATGATCGTGAAGCTTTCAAGCTCAGAGGAGAGAATGCCAGGCTCAATTTCCCAGAGCTTTTCCTCAACAAAGACAAACCGCTTCTTCCGGCACAGCCTGCCTCTGCTTCTCCGCCACCGCCTCCGCCACCGCCGCCGATTCCCGACGAGGATTTTCCTCAGTTGCCCCGGGAGGAGAATCTCGAGGAGAGTTCGAGTGGAGGTGTTTCGCAGGAGCTTGTTTGGGGAGAAATGGCAGAGGCTTGGATGAATTCGATTCCGGCTGGTTGGGGTCCCGAAAGCTCTGTTTGGGATGATGTGGACACCACCACCAATTTCTTATTGCCATTCGCTGCCAATCCAAATCGCCACCAACAAAATTTGGATTCTTTTACTTCTTCTTCTTCTTCTACTTCTGCTTCCACTACCTGTTCCTTGACCTCCTACTTTTGGAAGGAAAATCAAGATTGAAAAAAAAAATTGATCAGTTTCCATATGGTTATTGATCTTTCAAACTGGTAAGAAGATTTCAGGCTCTTCCTAGTTTTATAGATGAAAAAACTTTTAGGCAATTTCCTCCAGATTTTTTCACTGGTTGCAAAAATTTTCAAAGAGACCAACCACTTTGAATTTCAAGCTTCTTTTCCTTGACGTCTTTCTCATCTTTTGTAGAATCTAGACTATCTAGTACTCAGCTTCACCTCCTTTTTTTTTTTTCCTCTCACTGGTTGCTGATTTTTGACATACAACCTGTGATTTCCTTTGGAGCATTGTCACTCTTCATTTTTTTTATGGTTTTTTTTTTTGGATCTTTGAAGCTTTACATTCACTTTTCTTTTAACTTTTACACACTTCAAATATCCTAAACTCCTTCCTTTGGATTCTCTCTCTCTCCACCTCAAAAAGCCATCTGCTATGCAAAAGGTCCATATTTTTTCTGAACTTTTTCAGCAATGGCTGTCCAATTCACACAGTTCCATGCCTTCTCTGTTCCTAGTACTGTTGTAGTAGTGTTCATTATGTATCTATATATTATATATATATATATATGCATGTTGTTTAGCTGCTGTTTATGATACTAAGATTGTAGCAATAGAGTTGGTTTAGTGTGAGAGATCGTGGAAGAAGGAAGACGGTTTTGTGATCTCCTTCTCCATTGATGATCATCAGGATCGAGCTTTGTTTTCTTGCTCGAGGGGATGTACCGCTTACTAGTTTTTGTAAATTTTTTATATTTATTATTGTCTCTTTTTCTTCCTGTTGTTAAAGAAGATAATCAACTTCTTTACTAGTATCATTTTTTTAATATGCGTTATTATTTTTTTTAAATAAAAACTAGTGATTTTCAAAATTTTGCTTTCCAATTATAAACTACTGAAAATACAGTTCTAAGTTAGGTTTAAATTTAAACCTTTAATGAGTTTCATGTTGTCCAATATTAATTAATTATATGAATTAACACCTTAGTTAATGATTTTTTTTAAAGAAAATAACTATAAAAACTCAGATGGTGATTTTTTTTTTTTTAATTTGGGCTCTTTATTATTGTCCTTCAAAAAAAGTTACCTATTTGATTTGATGATATCATAGTTGTCTGGTAATTTTTGTCACTTTGAAAGATCAATGATAATTATAACAAATAGATTTGGCATCCAAGTGGAAAAGAGGAAAAGAGTTTATATATTTGAATTATGGTGTAATTTTGTGCAAATCAATTTTGTTATTTGTTACTTTAGTGGTCATTATCAATAGAATCCATGCTGCTGTTATTTTTATTTTCTTTTTTCTTTTTTTCTTTTTTGAAAGAGATTTATGTCGAAATGATAAGTATTGATTGGTTGCATTTAATTTGTTTTTGACTTTTCAAACTAAAAAAAAATCTACAATAGAAAAGTGAAATATTTAGATGGCCAATTAAAAACTAAATATGCATATGGATTTTATCACTAGTGATTATAAATAGTAATTTTTGAATTCTAATCTTTTAGTTAATATTAGTTTTGTAGAACTCCGATTCGAAGGGGTTAATCCAACCAGGATACCACCAAAGATAAAATTACACATTGGCCATAAAGCCTAATATAGTATATAAGCGTGGATTTGGAATTTTAAAAGCAACTTTACTAGTATTTTTAAGCAAATTTTCAATTATTCCTCTTTGTATTATGTGTTATTTGTTATAATATGCAACTATTTTATAGAAAAAATTTCAATTATTTGTTCCCAAAAAATGGCAATATACCATCACCTAGCTTTATGAATGAGTTGAAAGTTTAATTTAGAGAAGTTCATGAGACATTAAATTTCTCCTTTTAAATGAAAAACGATGTTCTATAGAGACATCTCATTAAAAAAGTCATCACTTCTTAGAGAAGATGATACTAAATTCGAATTCCTATTGGACAATTATTATAAGAGTTGGCAACTATGATGGTCATTGTCTTTGTCTGATTGTTTCACAAATTTGTTCGAGTATTATTCTACTCATATTAGGAGGTCACCAATGCATTTTTAAATTTGTATTTTTGAATAATTTGTATTTGAGATTCAAAAACCAATAAAGTTGGTAAAACTATCAAAGTGATCTCTAAGCCTTATTTGTATTATAATATTTATATTTTGGTATGATGTTAGAGATTATAAACTTGCTATATAATATTTGAGAGTAAATATTTAAAATAATATTTGTATGTGATGTGGTGAGGCATGCAAATATAGGCTGTCCTAGACTTCTTTCCTTTGTGCTGACGTTGATGGGTTGGTTCCAAGATGCACCGCCATGTCTAAAATCGGTTTTGTTGACGAGCACAATCAAGAACGACTTAATATAGATTTATCAATTCAACAATGTTATATAGGATCTTATTTGGACGAACTTTTTTAAAATTTAACAGAAATTTTATATATAATTTTTTTTTTATGTAATTTTTTTATATCATATAATTTTTTATTTTAATATATAATTTTTTTCATAATATGTAATTTTTTTTATATTATGTAATTTTTTTTCTATAATGTGTATTTTTATCTTTATGATATAATTTTTTTATCCATATCATATAATTTCTTTGAAGGGTTTCAATTAGGTTTTTCCTATGTTATAGAATGGAAGGTTATAAATATTCTTAAATAATTGTTTTAAAGCAAAGTGATTAATCATATATTATGTAAACACAAACCTTTTATTTTTAAAAAAAAAATAACTAATTGATACAGATCTTCCTTAACTATAAAGAGCTTGACACTTTAGTTTTTGAAACCTTTTGTTTTTTTTTTTAGCACTTGAGTCATTGAATTTGGATCACTTTGGCATAAATGGTCTTTAATTTTTTTGCTGTCCATTTCGTCAAATCTAGCACTCACAATGGATTTTGTTCATATCAACCATTTATTAATCTGTGTTAAAAATTTTAACACTTACTTTTTTTAGTTTTCATATTAAACGGATTGATATATTTAAATAAAATATTATTATATTATTATATTTTTATTTTTTAACATTATAATATAGTAAAATATATATTTATCTTTTATTATTTTAATTTTTTATTAATTAATTTAATTTATGCATGTCAATTTCAAATTAAACTGGTTAATTTATTAGTGATCCATTTATAATTAACTTATTTATAATTGTGTTAATTGTATTAATACTAATAAATTAATTAACGAATTATTTTTTAAACATATTATCTTGTTATAATCTAAATTGTCAAGGCTCAAAGCAACCACAAAACTCAATAAAAATCAACATAAAAAATGACATCAACAACTTAAAACTATTTACGTTAGAATGAATATTCTATGGGCATGACAAATATGAGTAAATTAGAATGATTGGTTTTTGTTTAATTGTATTTAAATGGGTTTAAAGTAACTGATTTAATGTTTTATATTGATTTCAAAGAGGGTTTTTTTTTTTTTTTTTTTTTTTTTTTTTTTTTTTTTTTTTTTTATCAAAGGAGAAATTTTTATTAAGAAGCTAAATCAACAGTAAGTAAATTAACTAGTTATGTTGGTTTACAACTTCCCGATTAAATGGAAGCATACCTCTAAAACCCTTTATGCAATCAAATCAGCAGCCATATTAGCTTTTTTCGATACTAATAAAAAATTACAAAGAACAAAACTACGACGCAAGAAGCAGATATCATAAAAGTAGAATGACGCCAAAATGTGGCTTACGGACCACCAACAATATCATGAAAAGATCAGAGCAATCCATCTTCACTTGAATTCTCTCAAAACCCATCATCCGAGCAGCTAAAAAGGCATGGAAAACAACTTGCCCTTCAATAGAAAGAACATCATTGCCCGTAAAATTAATAAATCTTCCCAAAAGCAGTACACCATTCCAATCTCGAAAAATAAAACCTCCACATCCTTTTCATTTTCTATCAAAGGCTCCATCACAATTTACCTTCACTACTCCTGCCATAGGCCGAAACCAACTAGTACGGGCATGCAGAATTTCCCTTGTTGGCTATAGAGATGAACTAGTAACCAAATCCTCCACACCCCTTCTACCTGCAAACTCACCAGCCGACTCCACTGCCAGTTTTATAGACAAGGAATGATTTGGTTTCTCACCCTCAAAAACCATCTTATTCATTGCTTTCCAAATAAACCACCAAAGACAACAAATGAGACCAACTCGTGAATCACTAAACTCCCCATCCCCTAATAGCTGAAGAAGTAAATCTTGCATCCAAGAAATATTAACCATATGAGGAATACGAATACCAAGCGGGGAACCAAACCAAACCAAAGAAACCCAGTTGCATCTAAGAAAGATATGATCCACAGATTCTTCCTCTTCATGACAAATGTACATAAAGCATCATGTCTAAGGCCACGCGAAAACAAAGCAACTGAAAAAGAAAGACCACCTCGAAAAATCTTCCAAACAAAGAATTTTATCTTAGGAGCTATATCCAAACGCCACAACTTCTTCCAAAAACAACTTGGAGGAAATGAAGAAATTGACGTCGAACCAATAGTACCATTTTCTAAATTGACCATCAAAGCATTATAACTATGGATGAAAAAATTGAAAAAATCGGCGAAATTTCGATTTTTTCTACACACCAAAAAAAATTTCATTCCAAAAAAAAATGTAAAATTTTCATAATTTCCGTCGAAATTTTCAATATTTTGCTGATATTTCCGTCGATATTTCCATGATAATTACTTCAGAAACTGGTTAAAATTTCCATAATTTTCATGGAAATTTTCGATATTTTTGCGATATTTCCGTCCAAATTTTCATGGTAATTGCTTCACAAACTAGTCAAAATTTTCATAATTTCGATGGAAATTTCCGATATTTCCGTGGAAATTTCTGAAATTTTCAGGAAAATTTAGATTGTTAAAATTTAAAAATATGATATATTTTTATAAATATTTGAGTATTTTTTAAATTATAATTATTTATTGATGATATATTTTAAGTTAAAATATAATTAGGCAAATTGGAATTTAAAAGCAAAATTCAAATAATTAAAAAAAATGTAAAACAATTATTACAATTTTAAAATAAAAAATAGTTATAATTAAAAAATAAGAAGATTATTTTGGTTTAAATTTTAAACAAGTTAAAAAAATTATTTGATTAAAAGTTTAAAACTCACATAATCTAATCATATAACTTATATGATTTATCACGTAAATTATTTACAATTATAAAATTGTATTTTTTTTATTGTAATCATTTTTTCTACCAATATAATTGCTCACGTGAAATAATCAGACATCCATAATTTAGTCTTCAATAAAAAAAAACAACAACCCTTATTTCACAACAAGAAGATGAATATTTTTCTACAAATTTTGGATCAATAAGGATTGAATGTGACTATAACTCTTATTTCATGGATGGTTATGGAATGTCATCAAGTAATAACTCATGGATACATTCTCAAACTCAACCATCATGGGCTAGTAGTTATGAACAAAGCCAATCAACATCATATATAAATCATGACTATCAGCAAAGACACTCACATGAAATATTAAATCCATATGGTTGACATGTTAACAATTACATGCAAAATTATCAAGGAGAAGTGTCTTTTGATCAATATTTCTCTCAATAGTCAACTAGAAATGAAGATGAGGAAGAGAGTGGAAATTTTCAACCACCAAGAAATTTTATGTAGTATTGACTTATATTTAAGTAATCATGTACTTGTATTATTATTTTGATTAATGAATAATTCATTACTTAATTAATAAAATTTTTTGTTCTTATCAGCGAGTATTATAAACCTCTTAATTATGATAAATATGATTTCTACTTAATATTTTTTCAATTTTTATAGTTAAATTGATAAAGTATCTAATAAATAAGCATATACTGAAGTTTCATAAAAAATTTCTATATTTTTCTATAAATTTCTGTCATTTCTTTCGTTTTTTTATCGATATCGATATTTTGTCGATATTTTCATTGATATTTCCGTATTTTGAACCTTCGATATTTCTGTCGATACCGATATTTTCATCCTTAATTATAACAAGTTTTCACCGTAAAGCAACCGTGTTTCACAAATGGCCAAATAAGAATATCCACATCCCCAAACCAAGAGATGGGAATACATTGAATGGCACTTACTATCCAAGAAGGGAAAACCGTGTGAAGCTTTGTAGATTGCCACAAACAAGTAGATGGGTCAATAAAATCTGAAACATGTGTAAAACCCTCCACTCGATAGTCATCCCATTTAACTCCAACTGGACCCCATTTATCATTCCAAATATTAATAGAAAGACCATTCCCAACTCTCCAACAAATGAACTTGCGAAGAACGTCTCTTCCATGCAAAAGGCTACTCCAAGTCTATGAAGTATAAGATGGTTTTTTCACAGTAAGAAAAGAAGCATGTGAGAGGTAAATCTCGGACAAAATTCTAACCCATAAAACTGTAGGTTGTTTGAAAAATCTCCAGGCCTGCTTAGCTAGAAGTGTTGAATTGAAATAACTCAGGATCCAAGTCCCCCTAGTAATTTCGGTTTAACAAGTTCATCCATTTTAATCAAATGAATTGATTTAGAATTATGACTCCCACTCCACCAAAACCAAAAAATAGCCAATGTCATCTCTTTACAAAGAGTGGCCGGCAACTTTAACACTGACATTGTATATGCCGGAATTGCATGTGCAATAGATTTAATTAAAATCTCCTTCCCAGCAGCAGAAAGGAAATTTCTCGACCAGCTACTCAAGCACTTCGTAACTCGCTCCTTAATAAAAGCCAAAATCTGCCGTTTTGAGCGACCCCATGATGAAGGAAACCCAAGATACTTATCAGAAAAACTAGAAAGGAGAATAGTAAACAAGTCAGGAATCGAAGCAGCTAACTTCTAAAGTGTATTGCGACTGAAAAAAATACATAATTTTTGAAAATTAATTTTATGACCAGTAACAATACAATAAGACTGAAGACAATCTCAAAGATGAACACATTCCTGAATCGAAGCTATCATTAGCAAAAAGAATGTGTGACAGAGAGGGAATGAGTTTTGTCGTTGATGTTACCAAATGGAAGGAAAATGGTCACGAAATGGATGAATAAAAATTTAAGGATCATTTATATCAAAATGATCTAAATTTTTAAAACTGAAATGCTAAAAAAAAAGTTCAAAAGTTAAAATGCTAAAGTGCTAGAGGGCTAAACTCTTTATAGTTTTGGGATCTGAGCCAATTATCCTAAGAAGAAGAGAAAAAGCATTGACAGCCATTTTTTTTTTTTTTTTAATAATTTAAGCATTGACAGACATTATATGTAGAATTGCGTTTCCGGTCAATTTATAATTTAAGGAAAATTAACATTTTAATTTTTATTAATAAAATTACATGAATTAAAGTAAAAATATTAAAACTTATAGTTTCCAAATTTTGTTGCTTCCACTAATTTTCTTTGCCATTAAGGTCAAGCAAAAAGCATGACCCACAAATTTTATCACGTTTGGCCTATTAACATAACATAATAATTCTCAGGAAAAAAAATAATAGTTAACAGTCTTCTGGAATCTTCGAATTCATAATGCTTTTTCTTATTTTTTTGGACGGCTTCGAATTTAGGATTGAGATTCATCTTTTCAGTCTTTTCTACCCAAATGGTACCTTTTCAAAAATTCATCAATAAAAAATACATTAACTTTAATAAAAATATTAATTTATATGTTATGTAATATTTAAAATAAATTTTATTAAAATAAAATTTGATTAAAATTTTAATATTAAACATAAAATGAATTAATTTTTTCTGAACTAAAATTAGTTAGTTTCATTGGTCACGATCACCCACAAATAATAAAACTCTAACTTTAATTAGTTTTTATATAATATTTTGGAAAAAGAAGGCCATTTATATACAAAGCATATATTAGGTTGCAAATTCAAATTTTCTTTCAATATCAAAAAATGATAATAATTAAAACTATAAAATATTTCATCTAAAAATTCGGAAATTTGTATTAATTATAATTTAATTTTTAAGTTTTAAAAATTTCAACCAACACTCCTATAAAAAATGCGTGTGATATAAATTAAAAGGTGTAAGTGATAGAACAGAAAAATAAATAATAATTTTTTAAAATTTGAAAAAAAATTGATAATATTTTTAAAATATAAAAAAATCAAATGGTATTAAATTAAATTTCAAAAAAAAATGAATGGTATTAACATATATTTTAATTAAATGGCACTACAATGGCATGACTTTTTCACATTAAAATGTAGGGATGTGTAAAAAAATTGACTAACTCATAAAACCGACAGATCTAATCCAATCTAACTTGTTTAGATCGGTTATTTTAGTGTAATTGAATTTAATTGATTTTGAAAATTCAAGACCAATAGTCAATTCGGTTCAGTTTTTAACGTTAAAAACTGACCAAACCGAACCAATTTTTTTTTACTAATTAGTTTAATATTACTGATATGTAGACTTTGTTATATTAGCTTAAATTTAAAGTTGGATTACTGGATTATTATATTGGTGTAGTAATTTTGTTTTATTTTATTTTAGTTTAATATGTTTATTTGTTATGTTATTTTTTTAATCATTTATGCGTTAAGTTTTGAAAAAAAAAAACATAATTTTTTAAATAAAGTTTAAGCACAACAAATTTTTGGCACAAAAAATATCTCAAATGTCAAATTTTCAAAGTAAAAAAAAATTAAAATTAAATTTTAAAATATCTAAAAAAATTAAATAAAAATTGAAGTCAAACTGATTAAGCAAGCTGATCAAATTCAATTACTAATTGGATTTGAATTGGATTGAAATAAATTTAATGTATAAATTGAAAAAATAAAATTAATTATTAATTAGATTAAATTATTTACTTACCAAATAAATTAATTTTAAACTGACGAATATTACTGTTAAAATGGAATAATAAATATATATATATTTTATGAATGAGTAATAAATATTTCTATAGATATGTTTGATTGACCGCATGATGTGGAAATGTGGGACCAGTCACCGGCCCATGAGATCATCAATATTTCTTATTCGTGACGGCACGATAACGATGAGTTAGTGATAAGAAACATGATATAATTAGAAATCATATTGTTTATTAAATAATTAATTCATATACTTAAAGAAATGATTAAGCTAATATAAAATTTAAAGATATCCTAAAAAATTTGTTGAGGTGGATATGGATAAATTAATTAATCCTCTCTTTCTTTTACCCCAAAAAAAAAAAAAAAAAACTAATCCTCTCTTTCAACCAAACCCAAAGTTTGAGGTCAGGTTGTGGCTGCTATAATGGAGGTTTTTCTAATTATTTTGTTTATTATTATTATTTTAAAAATCTAAGGTACAACAGCCAAACAGTAAATTAATGAGTTATATACTTGATTGTGCATAGATATTTTTAAAGGAGAAAGCGATGGACACTGTCACACTTGAGAACAGCTTTGGATTTGGTAAAGAAAATGAGTAAAATATATAAATGAATTTGTCTGTAGTATAGACCAACACTTTTGTTTGGTAGAAATGATAATAAGAAATAGAAAGAAAAAAAATCAAAAATCAAAAATCAAAAATCAAAAATCAAAAATATTTTTGATATATCTCCCATATAGTTTGGAATGATAGGAAAGACTAGATTAGTAATTTACTCCCTTATTTGATTTTGGAGATTAAAAAAATAATTACATTTTCTTTTCTTTTCTTTTCTTTTCTTGTTTTGGGTATTTTTACTCATAAAATCTTGACTTAAGATTTGTATATTTTATGCCAAAGAAAATTTAAGCAAAAAATACTTAAATTAACAAAATACAAACTTTTATGATAAGCACTGAAAAATAGAAATAAATCTTAATAAAACATAAATATTGAGAGGCCAGATGATATTCAGGTCAAATTTTGATTTGTCAAAGACAATGTTAAATCGGATTTAAGTCATATGACCTAAACTTGTGGGGCTGATGAATATCAAACTCTTTATTTAGCCGCATATGTTGCATTAGCATTTATGACTAGCATTTTTTTTTTTCTTTTTGATATAGTTTGTGATAAGCGTATTCATTATGAAGATTTGTCACAGTCCCTACTCCACAAATGGAACTTACTATTATTAATTTTTTTTTTTTGTTTTGGACAAATCCACAAATTGATGGGACTTGGGCTTGTCATAATTTAGGTGACCAACCAAAAGCAAAAATTTAAGTTCGAAGTTTTTTTTATCTACAAGATCAATTTTTTTTTTTTAAAAAGAACAATTATATACGTCTATTTCAGGAACCAAATTCTTTTTCTTTTTATATTTTCTAAAAAGTGTAAATAGAGACTCCCTGGAATTTCATTTCTTCGTCTGTTATTTATATGTATATAAGATAACCTCAAACGGTAATCTATAATAAAGAGCATCTTTTCTTAATAAAAAACATAAAAATAAATAAAGAGCATCTTTGATTTTCTTTTTTAATACAGCATTTTACACATTAAAAGGTGAAATTTTACTGCGCCACTCTTTTTCATTCTTTGTTTTTCTATTTTCTATGTACACCTTCACCTTCACTCATATATATATATATATATATATATATCTTTTGACATGGAACTCATAAACAATTTTCTGTTTTTAGACAACATTTCTTGATAAAAAAATAATAAAAAAATCCTTGTTTTATTAAAGAAGTATTGTATGAGTTTTATATAATTTCACATAGCTTTGGGGTGTATACAGTTTCACACGACATTGATCAAAGACCCAAATCCAAACGGTAATACCCACCCATGTCATATTCAAATTCGGAGGCCCAGCCTATAGTTATTTACACGAACTAGAAGGCTCCGGATAGCCCAAAAACCATCCCAACAAAGTAAAGCATGATATTGTATATCATGAATAACATCAATGAGAAATCCGAAACTAAAATCCTGATTGGACCATCAAAATAAACGTGGCATTATTTGTCGGAAAAATCCATCACATTCTTAGCTGTCTTCTTTAATCACACACATATTATATCAAATTGCATTCAAAACCACCCCTTTCTAACTTCAAAACGTCCTTCAACAGTTCCACAAATGCTGCTTCAGTTTGGCAGAGACCCATAACATCATCAACAAGAGCTTCTGAGTGCTTTAATGGCTCTGCAAACAACCTCTTTGCTTCGTCCTGCTCTCCCCCTCCACAAAGAGGTAGCGAACACTTGCTTCTTCTGTCTACTCCTTTACTACCTCAAGCTTTTTCTGTTTTTCTTTTCTGACTCCTATGAGGTTCTGATACTTTAACAGGGAAAGTCCAATGCTTCTTTTAAGGAATTGGGTTTCTTTGGAATTCAAGTAACAGATCACCTCAAAGCTGAATGCAAGTCCTCTGGTATATAAAACTGGATTTGATTTAATCACTTTCCAAGAAAAGTTTGTTTCTTTTCTAGCTCTTTCAATGGTTGTAGTAGTTAATGCTTTGGTCATTATATGACAGTAAAGCCTGTTATATGAGTATAAAGCTAAGGCACAAACCTCTATTTGAGTGTATTAAGACTGGAATCGTCAACTAGGAAGATGAGGAATGTTCAAGAGTCACTCAATTTGCTGTGTCAAGACTTGAAAAGTATTACCATCTGTTGAAAAGAAACAAACATGACCAATTTTTTTTTTGAAAAGTTACATATTTATAATAGTTGATATAGAACTCTGATGTAATATAGGCACAAACGGGTATGCAACATTCTTTATCTATTAAATCCGAAATGAGATACTATAGAAATATTTTATACCAGTATCAAATTCTTGAGAAAAAGATGATATGGAATACTAAACATAGCAAACTCTCACTGTCATGCTGCATCCCTAAGTGCCTCTTTTAAGTTGAAAAGGTTTTGTAGCTTAAATATGTTTGGAATCTATAAGATATTCGTGGTTTTTCTCATAAGAATTAAAAAATGGGCTTCACTTGCAGGGTGTAAGAACAAGGGACCTACCAGTTGGAACCATTAGAGCCCAGACAGCAACAAGTAGTCCTACAAAAGCTGCACCAGAAGGAAAGAAGACTTTGAGAAAAGGTAATGTAATAATAACTGTTGCATCCTCTGGTTTGGGCCTAGCCACAGCCAAAGCTCTTGCTGAGAAAGGGCAATGGCATGTAATTATGGCATGTTGGAATTTTCTCCAGGCTGAAAGGGCAGCTAAATCAACTGGCATCCCCAAGGAGAATTACACTATTATGCATCTCGATCTTGGCTCCCTTGAAAGTGTGCAGCAATATGTGAATACCTTCCATCAATCAGGAAGGCCACTGTATGCGTTGGTTTGCAATGCTGCTGTCTATTTACCCACTGCTAAGGAGCCATCTTTCACTGCTGAAGGGTTTGAACTCAGAGTGGGGACTAACCATCTTGGCCATTTCCTCCTCTCACGGTTGCTCCTTGATGATATCAAGCAATCGGATTATCAGGCCAAGCGTCTCATCATTGTTGGTTCTATAACGGGTACTATGCTGGCTTTTACAAACCATATTTCCAAATTTAGCTACTTGATAAAAAAAAATTAAGTAACTAATTCCAAACCTGTAGTGTGAACTAGAACTAGATAAAAACGGCGACAACTGCTGAAAAAAATTCATCAGAATGTCAAGAGGTTAAAAAATTGCATGAATGAAACAACAATTCTTAATAATATCATAGAAATAATTGCAAAGAACATTGCATGAATCTACATACTTTCTCACAAAAACAAAATTGATTCCTAATTGTGGTTTTTACTACCCTGAGATTACAGGAAACACAAACACCATGGGAATGTGCCCCCAAAGGCTGACCTTGGTGATTTAAAAGGTTTCGTGAGGGGATTGAATGGGCTAAATAGCTCTGCAATGATAGATGGGAGAGAATTTGATGGTGCCAAGGCCTACAAAGACAGCAAAGTCTGCAACATGCTCACCATGCAAGAGTTCCATAGGCGTTTTCATGATGAAACAGGAATTACTTTTGCTTCACTCTACCCCGGTTGCATTGCTACAACAGGCTTGTTTAGGGAGCACATACCCTTGTTCAGGCTACTGTTCCCTCCATTCCAAAAGTATATTACCAAAGGCTATGTTTCCCAAGAGGAAGCTGGGGAAAGACTTGCACAGGTCAGTTGAAATCTCAGCAATCCATGTATGTATTTGTAATTGAAATTCTACGTCATACAATAACTAAATAGAGCTATTGTCCTTCAGGTTAAAGTGATCCAAGCCTGACAAAATCAGGAGTGTATTGGAGTTGGAACAAGAACTCAGCGTCGTTTGAAAACCAGCTATCCGACGAAGCCAGTGACCCAGAGAAAGCACAGAAATTATGGGAGATCAGCGAGAAGCTAGTTGGATTGGCTTAAATGATCCCCAGAAAAGACAGAACTTCCTTCCACAGTGTGCCTCTTTTCTAATTGAACAAGAAAAGAAGAATTTTTTTGGGTTGCATAAGACTGATAAGAATTCTGATAAGAATATACCGCATTGGTTTAAACATCAGCTTACAATAGAAAGCAAGTAATTACAAGGATACAAAAATCTCCTAACCCAGATGTGGCTTTACATGGAAAATCACATTTTGGTTGATGTCGCTTATAAATTGCAATATTTGGGTGTCGATAAACACATTTACCCATTATTTGACGAAAAAGGATGCATTTGTATACTACTAAGAAAGCAAGACTTAATAAGAGGAGGAAAGCTAACATGGAATTACCTACTACCATTTTGATGTTTTACATTGCATCCCGATGGTCCATAATCATTCTAATGGCTCCATGGTTTGAAATATTGAGAAGTTGGATTGGTGGCTTCTAATCAAGCAACACTAATTTCAACAATAACAATCACCAACTTCTCCTCCACCTAATAATTATACCAAAGTAAATAAAATAATAATAATAATAAAAAATAAAAAATAAAAAATCTGGACTTGAGGAAAGCTACAATAACAACCACCAACCCACCTACAAGCCTAGAAAATATTCCAACACCAATTTCACCATACCAGTGGTCTATTCCTCAACTTCCTATACTAACCCACGTGCCTAGGACCTGAGACTAACCATGATCCAGTTTACCAAGGCCACAATCTCAATAAAGTAATCAATCCACTTGCTCTCTTTCGATAAAGTCGAACACCACCTTGCCCGTCGAGAAAGAAAACATTCACCGGAAAAATAAAAAGACAAAAGACAAAAAGAAAGTTATGATAAGAACTGCATAATTAAAGTGATTTGAAACAGCAATTAGATTGACATTATCAGCAGATATAGAAACTACGTGAAAAATTTGTTCAAGATAACCCTCAAATTGCATGGCTGTGCTGGCTTAGTTTCAAACACAATTGCGTTTGATGCTGGAATCCACAGAGTGCCCCGTGACAACATGCACAAATATTCTGCATGATTAAACAGAAATTCAAAATAATAATAATAATAATATAAATAAAAATATTCTTCAGATTAGAAACAGTCTGGTAGCATGATACGTTCAGATTTATTAATAATCACATTTTCCATGGTAACCTATGAAGTATACATCTTAACTCTGAAGGAAAATTACAGCTCCGAGGAGATTGGGAAGAGGTTGCCTAGAACCAGAAACTGCAGTCCAACCTCGTGGTGTTTGTGAATTGTAATTAACTGAGATACAACAGTCTACTGGAACTTAAAACTACAACAGCTGCCCAAAATTAAGTGGAACAGAAAAATAAAAAGTCATCAATACTAAAATTTTACCACATAAGAGGCATGAATTCTACAACTTTCTGATTGAACTAATCACTAGTGTCTACTTTTCTGCTGCGCTTTCTTCTTTCCCAAGGGCCACCACAACTTTCTTCAAGATGGCTTCAGTTGGCTGGTGGGAGTTTTCCACAGCCTTTGATATTGCTTGCCATTTCTCACCGTGCTTTGGTTCTGCAGCAACACATCTTCTCAGAACATCTCTCTGAATCTCTTCACTTCCGTGCTGAAGTTCGAATTTGTAATATAAAGCCCAGAAATCACCAATATCCGGAGCAAGCGTCACAGCTCTGTTGAGCCAATTCCTAGCTTTGTCCACCTTCCTCTCTTGCCAGAAAAACTTGGCCACAGCAGCAGTGACATGGGGATCATGATCAAATTTCTTGACGGCATCCCTACTCTTGGTTTTACGTTGGGGTCGGGGTGCCAGCTCAATGGAAGCTGCGCACAATATTCCACTGTTGGGACACTCCTGTAAGGCCTTTGCCATCAAGATATCAGATTCTTTCGTATTGCCATGCTTCAATTCAGCTTGAATTGCAGCAAGCCACAGTTCAGGATTCTGAGGATTCTTCTTTCGGGCCATAGTGAGAACCGCCCGAGCTTTGCTCAGAGAATTCACCTTCTCTTCAAGATTTGCAAGAGAAAGCCACAGGGGTATACAATTGGGGCAGTGCTTCAGACCCGATTCGTAAGCCTCCTTCGCTTTTTCCAAGTGACCAAGCCGCTCCTCAAGCTGTCCAAGCATCAGCCACAACTTAAAGAATGAAGGGAAGCGTTTCAGCCCTTCATTAAGCAGTCTTCTCTCCTCATCAATGTTCCCCAATTCTCTCTCAACAATTGCTGATTTCATCCAAACTCTTTCTGTGCCACCCCTTTCTCGGGCTTTAGAAAGAAGCATTCTAGCTCTCTCAGGTTCATTATTCTCAAACTCAAGCTTAAATGCAGCAAGCCAAATCTCCTCAGAATTTGGAATTGCAGCATAAGCTTCTTGGAGGATGGCACGAGCAGCAGGCACATCCCCAGCTAGCCACTTCTCCTTGGCACCCATAAGCCACAAAACTTCAGCCTGCGGCCGGTAAGTAACAGCTTTACGAAGTAAAGCATCAAGAGACTCCCTGGTCCCATGGCTCTTTTCGAGCTGTGCCGCTTTGAGCCATATGCTCTTTTTAGTTAGGAACACAGTGAGTGCATGAGCATAAATAGCTCTGGCTGTTTCAATGGAACCTCTTTTCTTGCACTCCTCTGCATCAGCAACCCAAGTTCTCTTCCTATCTTCATCCTCCACTCCAATCCCTATTGTATTATGAATAATTGCTTGGCAAGTTGCAATAGAGCCAGCACGTTCTGCAGCCTCAGCATCCTTCATCCAGACTTCTCTATCAATCACCAACCCTTCTCTTTGCAAAGCCCTTATACCCCTTTCAATAATTTTGCCAACCATGGCACTATTCCCATTAGCTTCTTCCAACTTTGCAGCAGTAATCCATATGGCAGGCTCCTTTGTTAGCTTCAGCCTTGCCTTATTAAGAACCTTTTTAGCAGTTTCATATGTTTCCAACCTGACAAGTGCCATCCACAATTCGACATGCAAAGGACAACATTCGACAGCCCGATGGAGCAAAGTTCGGGCATCATCCTCATTAGCCAGCTCCACAACTGCCTTCCACAGCCTAACAGAATCAGGAATATGTTCCAACCCTCTCCTCAAAACCTTACTCTTACTTGCATCATCATGCTCCAATTTTGCAGCCTGCATCCACAACTTCACCGAATTGGGTATGGAACTCACTCCCTTAGCTATCACAGCTTTGGCTTCATCTGGGCTAGCAAGCCTACAAGCCTCCAACCACACATCCTCATTCTTGGGACACTCCTCGCAACCTTTCTCAATCAATTGCCTTGCTGTCTGAATCTTCCCAGCTACTTCCTCCAATCTAGCAGCCGCAATCCACCCAGGTGGGTGCTTTGGATTCGTCTGAGTAACACTCTTAAGCAACAATCTAGCCTTCTTTATATCCGAAATCTCTGCATCGCTGGTAATCTTCATACTCTTGAGATCAGTAAGATACCCTTTCGGATCCACAACAGTTAAGCCGGAAACAGAATCGGAAAGCCTGTCTAACTTCAACGACAACACCGTACCTCTCCCCTGGCCCACCTCAGTCAAATCGGTAACCGGAGTCTGTGACGAGGGCGTCTCTGTGCCACTAGCAGCCCTGCTCTTTGGGTCCAATGCAGTAACATGTTCCTGTTCCTGCCTTGCCTTCTCAAGAAGCGTATCGGGCGCTGGCACAAAGCTCTCAAACCTCTTCTTCTTGTTCCTCAATGAATAATCTCCGATTTCGGGTATACTATCCCATTCGTGAGCAGACAAAGTATACAGCTTCCTCTTCAAATCCGCAAATTGCTCAGTAATCTTGGGGTTAGACGCACGGTACTTCTCAATCTCCTGCTTCAACCTTGCTTCCCTTCGGTCCTTCCTCCTCGAATCCATCCTCTTATCAATTTCCTCCCAAACAGCATCAGCCTCTTTATCATCCTCATCATACTCAGCAGAAGCAAACAAACCCACATCGTTACCTTCAAACTCATCGAACTTCTGGTTCTCATCGTACCCTTTATCGTCCCCTTCATCCTCTTCCTCTTCCTCTCCGGGCTTCCCACGTCCCCGGCCCACCGCAACGGCACCCCCCGCACCGCCGCCAATCGTGGTCGCCGACCTGTCAGGCAAGTCCGGTGCGGCTCGTGCAGGCCCGATATCCGATCGGGTAGTGAACCCAGTGGCACCACGACCCAGCCCAGCGACATAGTTAGGAGGAGGCTTCGAATTCAAGATATCGAGGCGGGGTTTAGGAACGCTGGGAGTTTGGGTGCCACCATAGAAAGGGACATGGAGGGTTAGGGTTGAATTAATTCCAACCCCAAGTTCAGAGAGGATAGAATACTCTTCTTGGGTGTGCAATTGGAAGCTTTGGGACAAGAAAAGGCGCTGGAGGGACATGGGAATGCCGGAACTTCCATGGATAGCGAGCTTGAGATCGTGGAGGGTGGCGGTGTTAGGGTTAACGTTGAGGGCTAGGGTTTTATGGTTTGGGGATGTGATAAACACCATTGGTGTTTGTAAAATGGAAAAAGACGTAGATTTCGGAGGGGTTTGAATTGATGTTTGAAAAGGAAGAAGATAGTTGCGACAGAGAAAGCCGAAGAAGAGTTTGGTCGTTATAACACTGATTCTCTCAGAGCTTTGTTAAGAAATCAGCTCAGAGTCGGTGAAGTAATTGGAGCTCGAAAAACTATTGGGCCTTGTTTGGGCCTAATTTTTTTTTTTGGATTGAATTCATAAAAGGAGCTTCTATTTGCAGAACAAAACAAAATAAATAAGTAATAATAATAATTTCATAAGGCCCTCTTCTAATGTCAAATTATTAAAAAATTGCTGACCAAAAATAATTATAAATACATTACAACCAACTTTTCATTTGAAATTTTTTTTTTAATTTTCTTTTTTCTCCTTCAATCAGCTTAGACAGAAACAATCTACTAAAGATTATTAAAGGAGGAAGAACTATTAGTAAAAGGAAATATTAATATCAGGAAGAAAAAAAAAATTGGTGGTTTGGTAATTTAATATTGGAGTGTGTTAAGATTTTGTATGCGTTTAGATTTTGGACCTCCCCTTTGTAGCAGGCTTTTTTTTTTATATGTTTGAGACTTTCAAGGCATAGTTTTTTTTTTTTTTTTGTAGCTTAAGATTCTAATTAGTTAAAAAAAAGAACTAAAAAAAAAATTTTCATTTTTCTTTTCGACATTGATGCGTATCTCCTCGTGACAAGCTTGATGAACCTCTCCCAGTATGATTTGTTTTAATGTGTTCTAGTTTCTATGAGGACAAGTATCAACAAAACTTCTACTTTTGCTTAGTGACTTTATAGTTAATTAAAGTAGCCAAAATTTTTGGAAAATCGGAAACTAACATGACTCTCTTGTTGATTAGCAAACAGACCTTAAGGTAGTACATGAATTGCCATATAATTGTAAAGAAATTGCATCTTTTTATCTCTCTTAAAAGCTAAATTATCCTCAGACATTTTCCTACTGTGACTTACAAATACGTTAACAATCTTTTACAATTTTATTTACTTCTGGTGATGGCTAATTAGAAATTTTTGGGGATATTCAGATTCAATGGTTGAAGGAATCTTGTACGTAACTTATAAAAATTAGCTAGAATTCTACAAAAAAAAAATAACAGCAAAAAAAAGTTGGAAATGTAGAGGTCAGTGTATCCCATGCTCTTACCTTCTAGACTTTATCCTCCAAAGAAAAGGTAAATTTAAATTCACCTAGTTTAAGGAGGTAACCACACACAAGTTTCCCAATAAGGCATGCCATCTTTCATAACAAATTATGATTTGCACGCAAAGAAGAAAAATTAGCTAAAACATACACTAGGATACGAATTATTGAGGAAAGCACACATATTCTACAAGTATAGTGATCTACATCGACTTTTTAAACAAAAGGACCTGTTCCCATGATTCTATGACAAACACTTCAGAGTTCATAAGCAGGAAATTTTGCCTCAGAAGGTTCAACCATGTCTAGAAAAAGGTATGCCATACCTCCAATCCCTTCAAACAATGAGTATGGATTGTCACCTCCATGCATCTCTCCCTGTGAGATAAGCTTGTTAGCTCTATCAAGTAGAAAACAAGCAAAAGCTTTCGCTTTGTATAAGTATTCTACATTTCTTGTCAGCTGGTAGAGAGAGAGGAATACATATGCATTCCCGCTTATGCCATGGCAAATCCCAACTCGCTTGAGCAAACCCCTGTTCCAAACTACTTCTGCTGCATCTTTAGCTGCTTTCAGAAATTCCTGATCCCCAAAAACCTGAGCAGTTTGCCGTATGTTAAGAAAAGAATAACTAAAGTGCACTAGTATAGGGAAACTAGGAACACATAAACTACACTAAAGGGTAGAAAATTTTATATTCTCTAGTTAGTAGTTTGAAAGACTAGAAAATGGGTATGCCTTTCCCATTTGATGATGTGTTTTATACTTTCCTCAATATCTTAGGGATTTGGAACAATTTAGTGTTGTTTTTGTCCAATTAAAAGTCATTCAAGGATAAGAACATGCAGTGCCCAGAATAGATAGTAAATAAATTATGAACAAAGAATGTTTTAATCCAAAAGATTCAGTATTGTGTCCAAATATCTGTGTTACGTGAAAGAGTCCTAAGAATAAGAACATGTAAATAACATGGAAGTAGGAGAATCAGTGTGATTAATATGCAAGTATGAGAATCAGTGTGTTTTATGCTTTCAATATCTTAGGGATTTGGAACAATTTAGTGTTATTTTGTCCGATTGAAAGTCATTCAAGGAGCTCTTGAACATGCAGTGCCCAGAATAGATAGGCAAGGAATTATGAACATAGAATGTTTTAATCCAAAAGATTCAGTATTGTGTCCAAATATCCCTGCCATGTGAAAGAGTCCTAAGAATAAGAACATGAAATAACATTGAACTATGAGAATCGGTATGATTAACAAATTATACATTTTTTATGCTTAGACATGAACCAATGAATACAAAACTATGCAAGTCTTTTAAATGTAACACCAAAAGGAAATAACAGAATATCATGGTGTTCCAAAATATAAAGGGCATAGACAGGAAATAAATCCAGTTTCTAGTGGAAATTATTAACCATTGAAGTTTACCCTTGCTGCTTTGACAAGTGTGAGAGCAATTCCAGGAGCCCCGTGGCACCAGTGCACAAGAACATCTCTCTGATCTTCTTCACTCGCAGGGTAGTTCCCACTAGGGAAGCGATTATAAATCATGTATCTAAGAGTGCCCTTGACATCTTCAACCTCTTCTGGTTTCAATTCCATGTCCATCAAAACGTGCAAGATTCCTGCCAATCCATGGGCAGCACCCCAATATTTTTCCCCATACCATTCAAACATCAATGGGCTTTTTCCTTTTATAGCCAGTGCTCGACCATTCTTGACAATTTCATCCACAACCACTCTCTACAAAATATTTACTTAAGGTATAAGATTTGCTACAGCAACAAAACATAATCAAATCAATACAAGACCTTAGAACTCAGGGCTACCATGAAGAATGAAGGAACTGTCCCCTCTCCAATATGTTTGTTCAAAAACAAACAAGCCCACAGATATCCTACTCGCCCATATAACAACTCATCAGGGATAGTTCTGGGCAGCTTAATCTGCAATTTTCACCCCAAGTCAGTTTTCTTGATTAGCCAAAACTAATATAAAAACGCTAATAATTCTGAAGAATTTCCACTAATGTTATCTAAAAGTACAATCAAACTACCTTTTTAAATTCGGATAGGTAGAAACTAAGTGACTGCATGTCACCAGCAATCTTTGCTGCTACAGCCCCAAGAGCACATACACCAGCCCGCCCACATATAAAAGTCACATCCCTACCACCAGTGCATCACATAAGCACCCTAATCTACCAATTGCCTTTGAACATGTTTAAACCCCAACTTTCATACAGGCACAAAAAAATATATCCGGAGATTCCCCACAACGGATTCTTCACATAAGCACCTTAATTCGATGCTACATACATATATATATATATATATACATATATATGTATGTATATATACATGTGTGTGTGTGTACATGTGTATTACTATCACCATATCCCATGAATAAATGCATCATATATGCATATACATAAAGAGACATAGATAGTAGTACCCAGAAGCTAAAGAAGCAGAGTCACAATCCCTGACAATCTGAAAACAGAGCATGAGATCATTCATGTTGTTAGTGACTTGATAAGATTTGAAGAGCAAAAAAGCCTTGCCAAGAGCCCCGGAATAGAGAGTATAGTCGTGCTCGCGATGTCCAGCCACTCCACGCGTCTCAATAACAATCTGTAAGACAATAACACAAACACTTGGTGAGCATGCCCTTCAAGGATGGATATCATACATATAACTATATAAATATATATTTACATATATACAATTCATAGATAGCCACAAGGAAAAAGAGAAGAAGAGAGTACGGTTTCTCTAAGTTCTAAAGCTATGCGTTTAAAGTGGTGAGAGAGAGATGGGTATGGCATGGAAAGGAGCTTCATGAAAGAGTCGAACCCAACATCTTGTTGTTGCGTTAATCTGGTTGAAGAAGTTGGTGTTTCGGCTACGAAGTCTGGCATTACATTGGGAAAGAAGCGGTCCGCCATTGCTGTCTGTGTTTTTCTTCTTGACCCCCGTTTATATATTATATATAAAAATATATTTAAAAATTAAATTAAATTTTATTTTTAAATGTAAATGGAAAATTATCTTGCTCTTGTTTCATATTGAAAAATTTCCATCTCACTTGCACATTTTAAAAGACGACAAAAAGAGACCATTCGCTGCTCATTGCCATCCCTATTTAGCCTAAGCTTCTATTATGTTAAAAATTAATTCAAGTATTTGTTTATTTTCATTTCAAAATCAATTTTTGAGGGAAAAAAATAAGTGGCCAACTCATCACTTCTTCACAATTTTATATTTCTTTTATTTTTGTTCCTATACTTTTCTTATTTAATCAATTAAATATTTCATTTGGCTAATTGTATAAATATCATAAACCATCTTCTTTCTTCTTCTTTTTCTTTTGAAAACCATCAAATAATATGAATTTTTTTTATAAAATCATAATCCAAAATGCATTTATATAAATCATATTTTTGTTTGCATTTCAAAAAGAGTTTATATGTCCCTTCTGTTTTAAAAAGGTAAGCCAGTTTTTTAGAAAAAAATTTCAAATTCAGTTTTAAAAATAAAAGAGGAAATATATATATATATATGTATATATTTTGGTAAAAAAAAAAAAGGAAACAAACAAAACAAAAATTGCATGGGTTAGACTTAGCAAAGGGCGGGACCAACTAGGATTAGTATTTAGTTGGGTCTAGCCTTGTATATTCTCAATAGAAATGAAGTTTCTATTTAAAATAGCAAAATATATTTTCTCAACATTAAAATTTTCATTTAAATAGTACTTTGGGACCGACTTAAGAGATGTTTAGTATTTATTCATTTATTTATATTGGAGTTGCAAGTAGAAGTGTGAAAAAAAAATGAAAAGATCAATCAACTATAATTTATTTGAATCGGTTATTTCATAATAATTGAATTAGATCAGTTTTAAAAATTTAAAATCGATAATCAGATCTGTTTGGATATGTTTCAAAAACAAAATAACCAATGTAACTACTTCAAAAACAATTAGAATATAAATAGTTCAATTAATAAGTTATTATATTTTTTTTGTTTTACTTAATATTAATAATGATTTGTATTATTTAGTTAAAAGATTTAGTTTGTTACATTATTCTAACTAATTTTTTTTTATTATCTTATTTTAAAAATAACTATTTTTTATTTTTCAAAATTCTAAAAGATTTTAATAATTTTTTTGGCTATTTTACATAACTAAAAATATTAAAATTCAAAATTTCAACTTATTAATATCAATAATTCTAAAACTCAAAATCTACAAATCCAAATTCAAAGCTAATTCAAAACCAACCATCTAGTCAGTCCAAACTAACAATTATCGAATTATACCAGATTAGATTTAATGTTAAAATTGTTTTGGATTGAATTGAAAATTACCAAAAATATTCCAAAAGGGGGATGTTCAATAATTCAGTGTCCAACATTTTTAAGTTTTTCTTTATACTAAATTGTTGTAACCTTATTCAGGAGTTCAACCTTCAAATTTTTCAAGTTGTTTGATAATATATCTCTAAGCAATTTTCTTCTGGTAAAAAAACAAAATGAGATTGTTTGTCCAACTTAAATGGAAAAATTTTAATTGTGTAAATATATATTATAGTTGTGCAAAACAAAAAAAACAAAAAACAAAAAACAAAAAATTGACTCTGATAAAAAATAAAATTCTACTCTTTCTTTCTAATGTTTCAAAACTCTTTACAAAGCATGAGTTTTGTGACAAAGCCTGATTTCTATGAGTGTTTTCAAAACCGGAAAGTCAATATGTTTGGTATAATTTTCTAATCAATTTTGTATTTTTTTTTCTTTTATCTAAAGAAACAATATTTCTCTCTTCAAAATCAATTTTCTTTTTCTTTTCCACAACTTAATTTTCTCTTATTTAAATAAATACTACAGAACATTAATTTTTCTTTCTCTTTTTGAAAAAAAATCGTTACAAAACAATCTTCTCTAAGAAAAAAAAAAAAAGGCTCATATGAAAATATTGTTTCTAAATCTTTTTCCAAACACATATTTAAACTAAAACTTATGTTATTATGTTTTAATTTTTAATGTTTTAATTTTTAATGTTAAGTATATAACTCAATTTTATTTTATATTTTATAAAGTCAAGCTTACAAAAATAATAATATTCAATTATAGTTTAACTTCAATATGACATGAGACCTGTAAATATCTGATACCAACAGAGATTATGTGTTTTCTACAGACCTTGAACCAGCCCAGTTAAGCCGAGACAACAACATCACTCAAAAGAGTCTCAAGACACTTTAAAGTTATAACATATCTGAAAAAACCCGAAATAACTCGAGGATCAAATGGACAAATATTTTCTGATGTATAAGATCCTTCATAGAAGGCAAGTACATAGCATACTTACATCTTTGATAGCGATGAAGATAATATAGAGAAAATGATTTAGAGAAATAGAAAGATTTAGCTGGTCATTTAAAGTTTAAACACACTGAGAATATTTATTCATTTTGCTTATGAATACAAACATAAGCTAAGCTTCCTTTTATAGTGAAAGAAAGCAAAAAACTATGTGGAATATTAACCACACAAATAAAGCAAAATTACAACCACACAAATAAAGCACACACCGACAACATAAAATGATTGACACATTTTTATTTTAAAACTGTAGCATCACATGTTATTCTAAATAAGAGAGAGATTAAAATTGCGATAATCTGAGTCGTCCGAGTCAACAGATCTATAGATATTTTTCTACCAAGGGTTGAGATGATCTAGGGAGTCATTGTTATCTGAAAGGATCTCATCATCATCTAGTGGTTGAAAATCTGTAAAATATTTTGGTGAGATCTGAGAAATATCACAAGAATAGTCTAGAAGAAGACTCTTGGCATAATTTATTATGGATGAGCTTAGGCCTACATTGGATGGGCCTGGTGAAGGATCATGAACAATATAGATCTTCTGTGGGTTTGGAAGAGGAGTAATATTATTGATCTCACATAGATGGATTTTGAGTTGAGTCATATGGGCCAAAAAAAATCTCTTTGTCACATTCATAGACATTCATAGACTGATTGAAGAGCCCAACACTTCTTTGTAGTTTTATTGAAAAAATAGAATCAATGCAAAATAAACACTGAAGTGATTTGATCTTGATCTTTTCTTTTGAGTTTTATTGAAGAAATAGAATATTCTATAATGTTCTAGTACCTGAAAGTACTTGAATAGTTGTGCTTCAATATTTAACATCTTTGTAGGGAAAACAAATACTTTGGTGGGTAGTGTTGATTGTAAATAAAAGAGGGAAATGAGAAATTAATTTTGAGGCCTTCCAATCCCAACAAGCTGTTCCCAAAGGACAAGTTTGTCGGTTCAATTTTGTCAAAATGAAAATAAGAAAAAGTTTATAATTTACTTTAAATTAATGAACTTTATATACTTCAATAAATTATGTATCGTTTATTCAGACATTTTATAATATAGCTCCAAACTGGTTTTTAATTGTGTGCATTCTGGCACTTTCTTCAAAACATTTTATATTTAATTAGATAATCAATTTCCATTTGGAGCCAGATTTAAAAAAAATAAAAATAAAAATAGCATATGTAGTCCTTAATTATTAGATTTTACATTTTAATTTCTAATTATTATTTTTGGAATTTTGATTCTTAAAATTCAGTTTTTGAAACACTTTAATTCCTTTCCTAAACCATTTTCTACCTTTTCTTTCTAGCAATTTTAATACATGTAAATTATAAAGCTTATTGCAACATAAAACAAAAAGATTGAAAAATCACACAATCCCACAAAATTATTCTTACAGAGACAGCTTAGTGATATTCTTTTATGAATCTTATCTATGTAAAATTCTGTATTTTAAATTTTTTAAACATTTGATTTTGATTTCAAATTGAATTATATTTTTTTTTTTTATAAAAGATCGAGCTGATGGAAGTAAATAATCATTTTTTATATTTTTTCTAGCACAATTTTTTTTATAAAATAAATAAATATAATTTTCTAGATTTTGCATCCTTGCCTTGTGAAAATCTCATTAATTTGATTGAGCCATGTTTTTTCATGGTAGGTGTTGCATCATACTGTGGAGTTCACTTTTAGTTGGCATACATACAAGAAAAGTTAATTTTGACATTTTTTTTTTTAACTTCAAGAAAAGTTACTATTTCAAATATAAAAGAAATACAAAAAAGTATTTTTATTTTGTGATGACAACGCAAGGTGGACAATTATATTAATGCGTACGCTAATTCTTTTGGAATTAGCTTTCTTTCTTTTAAATCACGCGTTTTTCATTTGACTTGACTATTATTTCATTCCTTTCAATGTCAATTACTCTTATCATCTCTTTTTCTTTCTAAATTTTTTCATTTTTTACAATGAAAATAACTATTTATATTAACATTTCAAAAATATTAATAATATTACATTAAGACAATACATGATATTCCACTACATTTTACATATTTTTTTATACTTGTAATCTTTACATTACAATCAAGCAAAAACTATTTTTACTAGTTCTAATGGGATAGTTTATTAGTTCTAATGGGATAGTTTATTGTACTTTTTCTAAGCAGATAAACTGAGTTTGAATTCTACAACCCTAATATCATTTAAAAAAAAAAACTAATTTTAGTAGAATATTATATTTATCTTATAATTGATTCATCACTGAATTGGATTTTAGTATCATCTAACAACAATTATGGATAATTAAAACAAAAATAATTATCAATCAAGATGAAGAATGGGGAAGCACTACCTTTTAGAAGTCAGAACAAACATGAAACAGAGAAAAGCTAACTGCCATTGCTCAACTCCTCTCTGCTTAAACAATGTAAACATTTTTATTTTTTTTAAAAGAAAAAAAAAAGAAAAAGAAACAAAAACTGAAAAATAAAAAATGGGGTCCAATATTAGCTAATAAATTGCAGAAAAAAAAAAAAAAAAAAACTTCCATAATGTAGAGGGAAAGAAAATCAGAGAACTTCACAGCTGTTACTTGGAAAGCTCCATTTAAGCTTAATAAAGTAAGAGGTCAAGGTTTCTACCAAAGTATAAAATAAAAAAAGTTAAGAGGTCTAAGCCCCTGTGATGTATACCGTTAGCACATGTAAAAAATGGCAAGTGGGTCGCTTGTGTGAAAAAAAGAAAGAAAAAGGTCCCATTTTTATTTGAGTTTTCTTCTTCCCTCATTCAGATCTAAAACCCAATCCCATGGGATTGAGTCTCTGAAACTTTCAGAGTCAAAAACCCATCAAAAGCCACCATTTTCTGTTCTGGGTTCTGCTTAGTTTTCCCAGATAACAGACAGAGAAAGAACAAAAATAAAAAAAGTGAGAGAGATGGGGCTGATGGGTGTCCAAGAGAATGGGAATATTGGAGATATAGGTTTGTCTGGTGTTTCATTGGGAAGTAAGAATAAATACAAAAGAATGGATTCTGAGATGAAAGAGGATGAAGATGATGATGCACTTCATCATCATCAAGAGGAAGATAGAAGAAGTAGAACCAAGAAATATGTTTTTGCTTGTGCAGTTTTTGCCTCCCTCAACTCTGTTCTTCTTGGCTATGGTAAATGCTTTTTATTTTTTATTTTTTTTCTTTATAATTTTTGTTTGTATGATTTTATTCCTTCTCATTCGTACAATAGTTTTTATGAAGCATAATTTTTCCTTTATTCTCTAAAATTTATTTATTTTTAAATATTTTTTTCGTAAAATACAATGTAGAAAGGCATTCACCGACACACATGTAAATGCATATCTATGAATTCTAACATTTCATGTCGGATGTAGATTTTTATTTTTATTTTCCACGTGTTGTAGTTGTTGTTCTAAAGTCTAAACATTGAAGCTCTCTGTTTTAATTCGATTTGTTATTATGACTGTGACATTTAAAACCAATAAAGGAGAGAAGAATATATAAAATCTTCATTCTTTTTGTGCTTCTCATAATATCTGGAGGGACAGAGAAAATTGAAATTACAGGCTGCAATTGGCAATAAGTTAATTGACATTGTAAATATATATAATTAATTCAAGGGCTATTTTCTGTACGTGCCAAAAAAATTATATACCTTGTTTGGCTATAAAATTTAATATGATTTTTATTTTTAAAATGTTAAAAATGTAGTTTTGAAATTATCCAGATACACGGTTTTTATTAATTCATGCAAAAGCGGGTCAAATTTTTTGGTTAATTAACCACACGAATGATTTAATAACACAATCTCTAATAAAAAGTATAGAAAATGTAAATAATAATTCACTTCTATTTTCACTGAGTATTTTAGATTACTTCCAAAAAAAAAAATGAATAAAATATCAATGTTAAACTCTGGAATATACCACTTTCTGGAACACTTTATCTGGCATGAATATTTGAGAAAAAACCATGTACCAGTTTTAAAAATTTGCATCTGGGGTTTCTTTCTATGAATGTTTTTAATCAATTTTGTGTAAAATGTCACAGCCAATTTTTTTTTAAGGATTTTCACATGCTTCATTTTTTATTTTTTTTTCCTGTGAATTGGGAACACTTCTTTATATCCATATATAAATAATTTCAATTATAACAGATGTATTTCATACTTAGGTCCCACATCGAAAAGTAACATGGCATTACATTATTCATAAGAAATCATTTTTCATCATGCAGTTTCAGAATAAACAATGAAGTTCTATACTTTGTTTACAAATTTCCTGCTTCCACTATTAATTCTTTGCCTCAAGTGAAATTGGAATTGACATTGTGTCTTTGGGGTTTCTCAATTGGCAGACGTGGGTGTAATGAGTGGAGCAATCATATTCATTCAGGAGGATTTAAAGATCACAGAGGTACAGATGGAAGTACTTGTTGGGATTTTGAGCATTGTTTCTCTTTTTGGTAGTTTAGCAGGTGGTAAAACATCGGATGTCATTGGTAGAAAATGGACAATGGCTTTAGCTGCTGTTGTCTTCCAAATAGGTGCAGGTATAATGACACTTGCTCCGTCTTTCCAAGTCCTAATGATCGGTAGATTATTGGCCGGAGTTGGAATTGGCTTTGGGGTCATGATTGCTCCTGTCTATATTGCTGAGATATCACCAACTATTGCCAGAGGCTCACTCACCTCGTTCCCTGAAATCTTCATAAATCTAGGCATCTTACTTGGTTATGTCTCCAACTATGCATTTTCGGGTCTTTCATCACACATAAACTGGAGGATAATGCTTGCTGTTGGAATTCTACCTTCGGTCTTCATTGGTTTTGCACTTTTCATAATCCCTGAGTCCCCAAGGTGGTTAGTATTGCAGAACCGTGTTGACGAAGCAAGATCAGTGCTGTTGAAAACGAACGAGAATGAAAACGAGGTGGAGGAGAGACTAGCCGAAATACAAGAAGCTGCTGGCAATACCAATGCAGAAAAGGGCGAAGAGAAAGCAGTGTGGCGCGAGCTGTTGAGTCCTTCTCCTGCACTTCTAAGGATGCTGATCACTGGTTTCGGAATCCAGTGTTTTCAACAGATAACAGGAATAGATGCCACAGTGTATTACAGTCCTGAAATCTTCAAAGATGCAGGAATTGATGGTAAATCTAAGTTACTTGCTGCAACTGTTGCTGTTGGTGTCACAAAGACTGTTTTCATATTAGTCGCTATTCTTCTTGTCGACAAACTCGGGAGGAAACCATTGCTCTATGTGAGCACTATTGGAATGACTGTTTGTTTATTCAGTTTGGGATTTTCCCTCTCTGTACTGGGAAAAGGACAGGTTGGGATTGCATTGGTAATTTTATCAGTTTGTGGGAATGTAGCTTTCTTCTCTGTTGGAATTGGACCTGTTTGCTGGGTTGTGACATCTGAAATCTTCCCTTTAAGGCTTCGAGCTCAAGCAGCAGCTCTTGGGGCTGTGGGAAATAGGGTCTGCAGTGGCCTAATTGCCATGTCTTTTCTCTCAGTCTCCCGAGCAATTTCGGTTGGTGGGACGTTCTTCATTTTCTCTGGAATTTCTGCACTTTCTGTTGCATTTGTATACAATTGTGTTCCTGAAACCAAAGGGAAGTCATTGGAACAGATTGAGTTGCTATTTCAGAATGGCCTTGAATTGCAGGGAAGTGAAGTGGAACTAGGAGATGTTGAACATCTTGTGCAGAAAAAATGATTGGTTTGGAAAATTGATTTGAAAATATGAACAGGAAGTTTCCAAAGTTTGATTGCAGCTTGGCTTGGAAGAAGGATGTATAACTTACTCCAATTTTTTTCAAATTTTTTTTTCCAGAATTTTCACATCTTTGATGGAACTAATATGAATCCAAATAGGCAGGATGTGGATTTCTATGGAGAAATTTGCTGTCACAAATAGAAACAGAAGCTCCACAACAAGGTCTATATGAGAGTTGGTCAACAAAGGGAGTACATGTAATGATGTTTATGTCCATTCTTTGTTGTTATAGGCTAGTACCTCTTATGGGTTTGATTAATCTTTACAAACCATGAGATATATGTATTACATTAAATTGTTTAAATGTTTAATAAAAGTTTCACTATTCAAGGACTAGAAATTCACTTTCACTTGAGAAAATATTAGTCATACATATTTTGTTCAAGTTTAGTACCTCATGCGGGTTTGATTTTGATTATTATTTTTAACAAGCAATTTGATATATGTAATACATTTAATTGTCTAAATGTTTGATAAAGTTTCACTATTCAAGAAATATAAATTTATCTTTAAAAAAAATTAATGGTCTAAATTGCATTTTTTTTTTCAAATTTTCAATTTTTTTTAATTGTATTCAAAAAGAAAGTTTGTGTTTTAAAATATAAAACGCGAGTATTTCCAACCATATATGCAGGTGTTCCGTAATTTATTGGATAGTGGTTGTACAATTTAGTTAATAAATTAGAAAATAATTCAACATATTCATTAAAAAAAAAAGTTAATAAATTTGCAAAAAATATGTGTATGTACAATTTATTAAAAAAAAAAAAAAAAACGTCCGCATTCCATATTCATGATTTCAATTGTAAGAAAAATGCATTTTTTCAAAAGAAAAGTTTGAAATATGCATAATATTTTATCCTGTATAAAACAAATCAAAAGAAATTTTTAATAAAAAAATTTAAAAACCTAAGTGTGTGTGTAACCTATTTAGAATTCTTTCCTCTGCTAACAAATTTTCAATACCTTCTAAAAACATTCATTTCTTTTCTCTTTATTATCTTCAGTCAAAAACAACATTTTAATTTCTGTGCAATAATCTTCACTTTGAAATATGTAAACTTCTACTATATAAAGTCTGTTAGTTTAAATTTTTTAGAATGATTGATTGAATACTTATTTAGAATTCATTTTAGTTTTGTGAATCGTAACTTTGTTATGGTTCTATTAGATTTTTCTTCTTCTTTGATATATATATATATATATATATATATATATATATATCTCGGTTGATTTAGATAAAGTGACTAGTTTTAATTTTTAGTTCTAAAACTCTTGGTATTATCTTTTTTTTATTAGGGATATAATCTTGATTTTATGTCTTTAAACTACTATATTAAACAATTATTGGTTGTTTACATTGTCTAATTGTTTTTATAATAAATGAAATTATTATTATCTTGATTATAATAATAGTTTTTTGCTATATATCTAAACTTAATTTATCTTAATAAATACTAAATATCTTATTTTTATCTCTGTATTTTCCATTGCACACTACGCCAAAAACCTTAATCGGCGATACTAAATGCGGGACGAAGCAAAAAATTTGCATCGCGATAAATTAACGGCGACACAAATATAGTGCGTCGCCTTTATTTGAACAAAATAGCGACGCACCCATGTCGCTAAAATGTGCGTGAAATCAGCTGTCGCGACGCACGATCGAAAACCGTCGCGAAAAATGTGGCGCGAAACATATTCGGCGACACAAAATCGGCAAGTGTCGCGAAAAATAAGCGCGCCAAATACATTTCGCGACAGGCATTCCACAAGTGTCGCCGAAAATCTGCGCACCAAATACATTTGCGACGGGCATTAATAACGCGTCGTGGAAAATATACGCCGCAATCACATTCAGCGACACTCATTGGAGCAGGTGTCGCGAAATAGTTGCGCACCAACACCTACCACATACATTTATTTCACAATACCAAAATATAATCAATTCACACCTACCATTCTGTATCTATAAATACGTATCAATATTATGAAAAAAAATCATCTATTACTATAAAAGAAACAATCATCCAAAAAAAAAAAAATCATACATATGCATAAATATTCTTACGTTTTTTTTTCTTCGATTTAGCTGAAACTATTTCAAAATATATGGAAATGTCAAAAAAGTTTTGACCAGCTCTCCTTTTATATGATCGACCAGCTACAAATCGTCGATCCATACACTTCAGGTACTTCACCTTCATACATATTAAAGGTTTCATTCTATCTTGTAATCAACTCATCTATTATTGTAAAAGAAATATATAGGAAAAAAAAACACTTAATGACGCCCATAACTTCAAATTGGCGACGCTAGTGTCGCCCATAACTTCAAATTGGCGACGCTAGCATCGCCCATAACTTCAAATTGGCGACGCTAGCGTCGCTCATAACTTCAAATTGGCGACGCTAGCGTCGCCCATAACTTCAAACTATTGCCTTTCACTACCATATTTAATTCCAACCTATCTACTAACATTTAATTTTCACCAACCATTATGTATCTATAAATAGGCACATCCTCACGTTAACAATCCACATTTCATGATTTGTTTCTCTCTTTTACATATATATATCTTTCTTGCCTTATATTTTGAAATAGTTTCAGCTGTTATGCCTAATTATTCAGCTGAAATTATTTCAAAATAAAAGGAAAGAATAAAATATTCTTCGACCATCGGAAAAAAAAAGCAACTATGCATGTACTGAAATTCTTCTTGGTTTCATGATCTCTTAGCTGATATTATTTCAAAATATATGGAAATGATGAAATATTTATGATCTTTAGTCTCGTTGATTTGTTCGACCCACTTCAAATGGTCGTATATTCTTCAGGTATTTCATATACCTCTAAAGATCAAATATTTCATTGTCATAGAGGAGGCTTCCTTGTCCAGTATCATAGAACGGCAAGGCAACAAATACTTGGACAAGGCCGGATCCGGATTTCTTTTTCTGCCCCTCATTTTTCATATGTGGATCGAGATGCCGATCGAGATCTGGAGATTTTAATGTAAACCTGATAATGATATGCTTGAGATTCATATATATGGATAATTTATGATCTATGTAAACATGTTTGTGTAATATCAATAAAAATATTTCATATATTTGGTAGGATGTTGTTTTGTATATCTAATATGTATATGTATATATTTTATCTATATATGTATATGTATATATAATATGATTGATATTCCATTTTTG
>QANX01004762.1:0-39300 GCA_003254975.1 Ochetophila trinervis
ACTGTAGCCGTTAGATATATATATATATATATATATCAAATTAATTTGTAATAGTTTGATAAATAATGATGACTTCAAGCTACCCTGTTTCAACTTTGATGACAATGGTAGCAAAAATAAATAAACAATTAAATTGGAGGCTATTCTTTCAGATTATATATCTGTTTCTTACTTAATTTCTTTTTGTTTTAAAAGAGATGGAACTTGAGTACTTGACTAAGAATCTTGTTTTTCCTTCTATTAGATTCATAATAAAAACTTTTTTGGTTAATCTATTTCGTGGCACATAGCATGTAATTAACTGAATATAATAATTAGCCTCGAGCTTGGTTGATGAAAATCAAATTAATGGTTGAAAGTCAGTTATAGCTAACATCTTAGGCAAGACACAGAAAATACTACATTTTTTTGGTAGCTTTAGATGCCTAAATGCTATTGCAATTCTCAATTGACGCCTCCGGCCCTCCATGGTGTAAAAGCCAAGAATGTGATAGTTTTTCGCAGAATCCAATTTTTTTCATTATTCTTTCGAATACACACACACACAGTTACTCTAAAGAGCCCAAGGTTTATAATGTCTCCGACTATGGAGCTTTTGCTAGTAAAAATGAAACTTGGCAGCTTAACAAATTTCTATCATATTTTGAATTAATCCCCACGTGCAGACCACGTGATCCCAAATGTCTTCACATCCGATCCTTAGTTTTTCAAGTGTAATTGAAGAGAGGCAGCTCCTGTAAATCTCCTCCTCTCCAGCCTCCCCAGCACACACGCATGCCGAAAATCTCCTCCATTTTCGGACAGAGCCTCCCTCCCTAGCACTAGCCGCTCACCTCCCTCCCCGATCCAAGCCGCGTACCTCCCTCCCCAGCACCAGCCGTCCAACTGAAATGAGACTCCACTGAGGGGTTGCCCTGTTTAACTGGGTTGGTCAAAATTTGATTTTTCTTGGTTCTGTAAATGAAAACTACTAAAATACAGGTGATTGCTTTCTGGATTTGTTAAGTTACTGTCATATTAGTATTAATTTGTGTTGCTGATATGTTGATATCATGAATTGGTCAAAATTGGATTTGTTAAGCTATTGTCACACGGTTAGGCATTGCTACCCTGTTTTTTTTTTATTTGCAAAAGCCCCACAGTCCGAGACATTATAAACTCCAACTGTTTGGCTCTTTAGAATAACTATATATATATATATATATATAGATAAATTTGAAAACAAAAAATCCTTTTAGAATATTTTAAAAGCAAATACTTATTTAATGTATTTTTTTTAGTAAGTAATATTTGGTTCTTGGCCAATCTAGTTGTACAATGGCCTTTTTTAATGTTTGAATTTGGGCCCAGGATTTCATCAAATGCTCGAATGAATTTGTTAGCAATTATAATTATTTTGATTATTATAAAAAAAATTATAATTATTTTGGTCCATTGTACCAAATAATAATAATAAATTATCAAAATAATAATAATAATAAGAATAATTTTTGTTTCTATTTTTTTTTTGTTGATGTAGACTTGTATTGTCTACGCTTGCATATACTTATTGAGCCAAAAACACCGACATTGTATTTTGCTTTTTATTTTTTAATATTTTAATTATTTTAATTAAATTTACATATAAATAAAAATAATAAAATATTATATTATATTGGATTAATTTTGTTAGAATGTGGATATTCAAAAGTTAAAGATGATATTTTGAGAACGTAATTGTGATTGAACAGTTAAGGTGGATAATATTATTAAGTTTGGCAACGCATGTGCTTCGTTTGCTAACTTACCTTAGCGGTGGACATCTGGCAAGTCGTGTAGGTGGGTTGAGTTCGTGTTAACACGTCTATTAATCATGTTCAAATTGTTTAACCTGAACACAATCTATTTAATAAACATGTAACACGACACAATTTATGTAATCCATTTATTAAGCAGGTTAATTTGTGTTAATATAATCTATTTACATGAAATTGATATATTTAAACGAAATTGATATGTTTACACAAAATTGACCAAATTAAATAAGTTAACTTAGTTTAAATTAATTAGTTCAAATAATATAAAAGCAAAATAAAAGCAACTTAATCATTAATTAATTTAAGTTAAAATATATGTTTAAAACTATATATATAGTTAAAATTACAAATTTATAATAACATAATATATAATAATATTAAAATCTTATCCAAAAGTTAAATATAAATATATATTTAAAGATGATTACTGACTAGGAAAGAATGACATATTTGCTATGCAGCGATTCTAAACCAACTCAACCAGCCATTATAGATTAAAAAAAAATTGTTTAGAACAAAACAACATTTCACAACAAATACTATACATGGCCAACTAAAAGAAGGAAAAAGAAAAACAGTCTAAAAAAACAAAAACAACCCATACCACTAAGAAAATCTTAAATATAAATAAATATATATATACAATAAAACTAATACTACATCTTCGAACATTAAAAAACTATAATAGTTATGCTTTTGATTTTTAACATCTTTGATATCTTAATTAAGTACATTAATTTTTTTTTGATGTCCATAAGTCCATAAATGTAAATATTAAATATATTATAATTAAGTAAATAAATAATATTTTAATGATTTTTTTTAAAATTGATGAAAAAATCAACAATACAACTTCAAATAATTATGTAATTTAGTAACAAAAACAGATTAATCAAAATTTTGCTATACATATATTTAATATTTTAAAATTATAATTTAAACAAGTTCTAATTGTGTCAGTTTGGATTGACATATTAATTAAAACATTTAGTTTTTTTTTTGGTAAACTAATTGATACATTTAGTTAAACTGATCAATTCAGATCATTTTCATGTTGAATAGATTAATTTAAAAATGACATGTTTAATAATCTTGTAAAAGTTTATCCGAACTCATTTATAATAGATTCAAACTTGCTAATTTCATACCGCTTTTGTATTGACTATCATCGTTTTTAGGACTTAAATTTAGATCTGGCAACGTGTCGTGTTGAACTGTGTTCGTATCGTGTCGTGTCAAATTTTGTTCACCCGAACCCAACCTGTTAAGTTTTCGTGTTGAACCGTGTTCGTGTCGTATCGTTTTGTATTCGTGTTGTGTTTTATTTGTGTTTACTAGATATGTACGTGGGTATTTTATTTTTTTTATTTAAATTAATATTATTGTCAAATGATAAATTATTATTAATTTATGTCTATTAAGCCTAAATACATATTCAAATGATATGTTAAACATTTTAAAAAATATATATTAACATACTAAAATTTAACATAAATAATAACTGTGAATTTAAAATATGTAAATATTACGAATTAAATCTATATTAAATATTTATCATGACTAAAAAATAAAATATGCATTTCAATTATAAATTTAAAAATATTCAAAATATTATAAAACAAACTAAAATTAATTTAAAAATATTCAAAATATTATAAATCAAATTGAAATTGTGCATCAAATATAAGTAATAAAAAATATAGAATCTAAAACGAAATATTAATATATAAATATATATAAAAATTATAATTTTCCAATGAAATAAAATATGAATTTTATAGTTTTCTAAAACTAAAAAAAATAATATAAAAAGTTAACTATAATGAAATAATTAAATTAATATTTTTTTTATCGTGACCTATCGTGTTAACGTGTTACAATCTATTTCAACCCATTTTCTTATCGTGTGATATTGATATCAATCCGACCTGATATCGCGTACTTAAATTCGCAAATTATCATGTTATTTTATGTCGTATTATCGTCACGTGTAACATTTTGACAGGTTTACTTAAATTGCCACGTCTCTTGCAACATCCGATCCAAAATGTGGGTTTACAAACAAAATGTGGGCTTCTCGTACTATCTTACAGCAACCTAAGCCCAAGGTTCTACTTTCTGTGTCCAGCCCTGTCCACTAAGATGGAACTCTTGGGCCGGGCTACTAAGCGCATTAGCTTTATTACCACGCTGTGTTTCCGGGTTTTATTTAAATGACGACTGTATCCCTACTCTGGACCGAATTACAACCAATACAACCAATACATGTTGGTACGTAACTGTAATTTCATATGCTTCATTTCCGCTTTCTCGCTGCACTGTAAAGTCCATAAACCTCCGAGGCCTCTTTCCCTCCCCAATTTTAAACCCTCTACATCTTTCACTCTTGAGGACTGGAAAAGAAAACAGAGAAAGTAGAAAGAAAACGAATCGGGAAAACACAAAAACAAAAAAAGAACAAAAAAAAAAAATAAAAAATCTAAAACAGACAGATCAGAAGCAAGAAGACGAAGAATAAGCAAAAGGAGGAGGCAAAAAGATGATGAAATTTTTCAGAGGAAAAGACAATTCCCCCGATATGTCACCCGAGTCCTTGTCTTCTTCGTCACCGTCGCCGTCGTACACGTCGGTGACTGGTCCCGCGAGGCCACTTCGACTTGTCTACTGCGATGAGAAGGGGAAGTTTCGGATGGATCCTGAAGCGGTTGCTACGCTCCAGCTCGTGAAGGGACCCATTGGTGTCGTCTCCGTCTGTGGCCGTGCTCGCCAAGGCAAGAGCTTCATTCTGAACCAGGTGAGTCCTAGTTGATCTTTTTCTCTAACGTGGTACAAGTATAGTGAACATTTTTGTTTTGTTTTGTTTTTTATTTTTTGTTTTTAAGTATCTATTTTTTGTTTCCCCAATTCTAGGGTTTGTGATCTAAGGCATCTTTTCAAATTATAGTTTCAGAGCTGTTCCTTTTTCCTTGTTTGCTTTTGAAAGTCGAATGGCTTGGTTTTTTAAATATTTTGTAGCGATAGAAGTGTTTCCGAAGTGTGAATTTATACAGGTTGGTGGTATCTCGTGGACCATTGCCACTAGGTATGCCTGAAAAATATTGGACATTTTTTTATTTTTATCAACTTAAGTTGCTGTAATTATAAATGAGAGAGGACAATGGAGCTCCTTCTCTTGTTTATATTGATGCCAAAGTCTGTCATATGTAGAGCTCACAGCCTAGAGACGCGTGACAGACCTAGGGTATGCTTGGCACTAGCTACATAAGCTACCTATTTAGTCGGAAACCGTAGAAATTGAACTGAAGAAGAGTTGAATGATGGCGCGTGTGATTATATGAGAGATGATTCACCAATTTGGTCCCAGAGTTTGGAGCATCCCTGGGATTTAGATGTGGCTACAAGCTGGTTTCAATCTCCAAACCTAAGCTAGGGCACCTTTTTATGGTGGCAATGGACATGGGAAACCGGGGTTCTTCAGTTATGAGGAGGTGGTGGTGGAGCTCACAGCTTAAGGACACATTAAGGACCAAGAATTGGAGCTTTGTGTAATTTGTTATGCCATGCTTTGCACTAGCTAAATGTTTTTTTTCCCGGTTGGTTGAAACCATAGAAAAGGAAATGTGGAAGAGTTCAAAGAGGCCATTTGTAACTGGTATAATCGTTAGGCAATTATGCCTCTGGAGTTTTGAGTTATTACAAGGATTTTGATGTGGCTGCAAGGGTGCATCTTGTATGGGACAAGTAGAAATCTAGGATAGGCTACGTAGCTCAGATATGTCAACCAGGGTGTTATATAAGTATGTAGTTTATGTTGAGTCTGTGTTAAATATTATTACTCTTTGACACTAAAACAGATATCTTTGGAAAAAGTGAAAGTTATTTATCTGTTCTGCTCATTATTTATTATTGGTATTAACAGAGAAAAACTTTGGATGTGCTACATGAATATTTTTCCCATTTATGTTTCCAACATCCTTGCAAATGAAGTTATGTTATCTCTAATTGAATAGTTTTACATTTAATGCATGTTTTGGAGATATGTGGATCTCCAACTCAAACTGTCCTGTCTTTTTTTCATTTTTTTTTATAACTCAAATTGTCCGTTTAAATTTAAAACTTTGACTCCTTAAATTTTGCATTAAGATTTTTATCTTACATGTTTGCTTGTTTACCAGTTACAATTTTGAATTGTTAAGTGTAATGCTTGCATTTATTTGTTGTAGCTTCTTGGGAGGAGTAGTGGATTTCAAGTAGCATCAACTCATCGGCCTTGTACCAAAGGACTTTGGTTGTGGAGTGCACCCTTGAAGAGAACTGCTCTTGACGGAACAGAGTACAATCTTTTACTGTTAGACAGTGAAGGGATAGATGCTTATGATCAAACGGTTAGCTTTCATTCCATTGCTAATAACATCTAGGAGTTTTTTTTTCCCCACTATCAATTTAATTGATTCTGGAATTGCAGTGCCTTTTTGCCTTATTGTAATACATCTTGTTGCTCTTTAATTATTATTTTTAAATTTACTTTAAAGAAGATATATATTAACTTTATTACAACCCCCGTTCCTCTTAACTGTATTTATTTATTTATGTATTTTTTTTAATCTATATGAATAATCCTTTGCTAAACCATGATGCATCTGACTTGACTCTTTTTTATTTTTATTTTTTATCTTCTTGCAGGGAACATATAGCACACAAATATTTTCCTTGGCTGTCCTCTTGTCAAGCATGTTCATTTACAACCAGGTTAGGAAATGCTGACTTGCTATGATGTCATGAATCTATAATCCAAAGGCATTTAGAAGGAGAGAATTAATTAAAAAAGCAACATGAAAATGTAAAAACCTATGATGAGAATTTAATTCTTTTGGGAAGCACTACTTGCTGATTGTTCCTAGTCAATCTCTCTTCATTGTTTATGATCTAATGTACTTACATTATTAGGGCTTGGGCTTATGTAAGAAATAGGGAGTTGGTATCAATAAAGACAGTTTTGCAATTTAATCCATTGATTAACGTTGCAGTCATTACTGCTCATATAATTTATTTTGACCTTTTGGTGAAATCTTATTTATTTTGTTGCACCAGATTTGTTGATCCAATTATCTCATATTTTCTTTTTCAATTAGATGGGTGGCATAGATGAAGCTGCATTGGATCGTCTTTCTCTTGTCACTCAAGTGACAAAGCATATCCGTGTTAGAGCAGCTGGAGGAAGAAGTTCTGCTTCTGAACTTGGGCAGTTCTCCCCAATCTTTGTGTGGCTTCTAAGGGTAATTTGTTTCAATTAAGTTACTTTCTCTTGCTTAGGTAATATTAATAGCATTAACTATCATTTTTCATTTTTTTCCTTGTAAGCATTCTTGTTGTCATTGTGTCATAAGGATGTAGGCTTTTAGTTGGAATGTATCTTGTGGTCCTCAATATGTTACCATGTCTTCAACTTCTTGGTTGCAGGACTTCTATTTGGATTTGGTAGAGGATAATAGAAGAATAACTCCCCGTGACTATCTAGAGCTTGCTTTGAGGCCAGTTCAAGGTAGTGGAAGAGACATAGGGGCCAAAAATGAGGTATTATCATATTCTTTTATTACTGTAAGATTAGAGATGTCTAGCCAAGAGAAATAAAAAATGATAGTTAATTTGTAACTTAAAGAATTTTCCTCAACATCATGTCTTGTTTAGCACATAGAGCACTGGGATTTTTAGACTATTTTTTCCTTGTGGAGGTTCTGATGTTCTAATAGAAATGATCAATAGATTCGCGACTCCATCCGAGCTCTATTTCCAGATAGAGAATGCTTCCCCCTTGTACGGCCATTGAACAATGAAAATGATCTGCAGAGACTCGATCAAATATCTGTTAGTACTTGCTTTCATGCTACTTTCTTTTGTCTCTCACTAGCAGTCATGAGGTTCCATTTATGCTTCACTTTATCTTTTATGTCCTGAAATTACAGTTTTGTATGCAGATGGACAAATTAAGGCCAGAATTTAGATCTGGACTGGATGCTTTAACGAAGTTTGTTTTTGAAAGAACAAGACCAAAGCAGGTTGGGGCAACTATAATGACTGGTCCAATTCTCGTTGGTATCACAGAGTCTTATCTAGAGGCTCTCAATAATGGTGCTGTTCCTACAATATCCTCTTCATGGCAGGTTTGTATATCTCTTAAAAACTCTCTTGTATTATTGCAGCTAATTTATAAAGGATACAAATAACTTTTCTTGTCATGGTTACAACATTTACACTCACTGTAGAAGTTAAACAGCATTGAGATTTTGGGTTGGAACGGATAATTGTGTAATATTCAAGATAAAAGTGAGGCATAAGAAAAAAGGTTGTTAAGTCATTATTTGATGTCAGTTTGGGCATGCAGTCAATGAGAGATATACCTACTTAGATTTAGAATAGCAAGATCACAAGAATGAAAGGACAGAATCATTAACTTATTCTAAGGAGATTGTATTTTGGATATGATATGTAAAATTCAATTGCTGCTTCATTGATACTGTATTACTATGTTGATGATATTTCAAATGCTCACCACTAAAGTTCAATCTGGTTTCTTTCAAATGCCCACCAATAAAGTTCAATCTGGTTTCTACTTTTAAATGTTTTATTTTCTTCTGGATGGTTTCTTTTCTCATTTTGAAACTATAGTACTCGTGATAAAGAGAACAAAAAGCCATTATTCATAGCACAGAGCATAATAAATTTAAGGTGTCAATAAGAAATATTGCATTATATATTTCTTGTTATTATCATTTTTATAATGTTACCTAGTGTTTTTTAACAGAGTGTTGAAGAAACCGAGTGTCGAAGAGCATATGATTCTGCATCTGAGGTTTATATGTCTGCTTTTGACCGTTCAAAGTCTCCAGAGGAAGTAAGTTCTGCATTATGTCTTAATTGTGAATTGTGATTATTTCTAGTATGTACTGATTCCAGATGTTGTAGGCTACATTGAGGGAAGCGCATGAAGAAGCAGTTCAAAAATCACTGGCTTCATTTAATGCTGCTGCTGTAGGGCTTGGTTCTGCTAGAAAGAAATATGAGGGGCTTTTGCAAAAATTCTTCAAAAAGGCATTTGAGGTACAACACCAGTTGAACATAATCTGTGTCTCCTCTGGACAAAGTTTGATCTAGATGGTTAACAAATGCAAAAGTAACCATGCCATGCACTGATCCACCTTATCTTATTGATTTTAATTGGCTACAACTGCAGGATTATAAGAGGAATGCATATATGGAGGCAGAGCTGCGATGTTCAAATGCTATTCAAAGCATGGAAAGGAAGCTGAGAACAGCTTGCCATGCAACTAATGCTAATCTTGATACTGTTGCAAAGGTAAGCTTTTGTTGTTAAGTGTTTTTCTTATTTTATATATATATGAAGTGTCTTCAATGCAATTTCAAAGAAATTTTTATTTTTATTTTGTAGGATATTCCACAAGCTATATTTACTACTTTTGAGGGGTAGTTAGTGATATTTGATTTTTTTGTAGGTCGTTGATGATCTTATATCTGAGTATGAGGCATCATGTCATGGGCCAGGAAAATGGCATAAACTGGCTATGTTCTTGCAAAAGAGGTTTGTATTTGTCTTTTGATCACCTCCTTTTTCTGAATCTGAATGTGTTTCGGCTTTTATCTTACTGGTTCTTGAGTGCAATCAAACTCTCAGTTTGGAGGGCCCGATATTCGACCTTTCTAAGCAGCTAATTGATCAAGTTGGATCGGAGAAGAATACCCTCATGTTAAAATGCCGCTCAATTGAAGATAAGTTGGGGTTGCTTAACAAGCAGTTGGAAGGTAGCGAGAAATCTAAGTCTGAATATCTGAAGCGTTATGAGGATGCTATAGGTGACAAGAAGAAGCTAGCTGATGAATATATGAGCCGCATAACAAACTTACAGAGTAATTGCAGTTCACTTGGTGAGAGATGTTCTAGCTTATTAAAAACATTGGATTCTACAAAGCAAGAATCTTTAGAATGGAAAAGAAAGTACAACCAGGTCCTATCCAAGCAGAAAGCTGAGGAAGACCAATCTAGTTCAGAAATTGCAGTTCTCAAGTCTCGCAGCAGTGCTGCTGAAGCAAGGCTAGCTGCAGCTCGGGAGCAAACTGAGTCTGCTCAAGAGGAGGCAGAGGAATGGAAGCGAAAGTATGATATTGCTTTCAGAGAAGCAAAAGCTGCCCTTGAAAAGGCTGCAATTGTCCAAGAACGCACAACCAAAGAAACACAAAGGAGAGAAGATGCTCTTAGGGAAGAATTTGCAAACACTTTGGCCGAGAAGGTGACTTTCTTTTTATGCCTCTTAAATGAAGCAGGCATGGAAAGGCCAATGCACATTAAAAGTCATGTTGTCTCTCTTTCTTCTTTTAGGATAAAAGTTGTGTTCTCATCTCTATACTTCAATTAGGTGGTGTGGAATATCGAAATGAATTATGGGTTTTGATTTGTTTTCATTGTTGACAAATTTGCAGGATGAAGAAATAAAGGATAGAGCTGCAAAGATTGAGCATGCTGAGCAATGCTTGACTACTCTTAAATTGGAGTTGAAGGTGTGAATCTTATTCCCATTGCATAGAAGCAGATGATATGTTGTTATAAAGCTCTGTGGAGTTTCTTGCTGAAAATTTTGGAATTATGATGCATTTGGTTTAGATAACTGCTTTGATTGTGTTTGATGTGAAATATTATTCTGGAGATATTATATTGCACTTTTTTATTGTCTAGAGGTTGGTTTCTGTTCCTTTTCTAGCCCAAAATTTTTGCTTGAGCTTTCATGTTAGATAGGTTACAGACCAGGTGAACTAATTCCTTCATCTGAAAGGATGCTCTCTAGAAAAGATATTTGACTTTCCTTGTGGTGTGTCTTGGAATACATTGTCTGTTTGAATACATGCACTTGGTAGTGGAGATGCTTGACATTAACGAGTTCTTTGCAGGCTGCCAACTCAAAGGTTGATAGTTATGATACTGAAATATCAAAAATGAAGCTTGAAATTAAAGAGCTGAGTGAGAAATTTGAAGCTGCAAATGCTAGGGCCCACTCATTTGAGAGAGAGAAAAAGATACTGGAGCAGGAGAAGATTTATCTGGACCAGAAGTACCTTTCTGAGAGCAAGAGGTTCGAGGAAGTCCAGGAGAGGTGTAAAATTGCAGAAAAGGAAGCTACGAGAGCAACTGAAATTGCTGATAAAGCACGGATTCAATCAGAAACTGCTCAAAAGGAAAAAGGGGAGATGCAGAGGTTGGCAATGGAAAGACTTGCTCAAGTTGAGAGGGCTGAGAGGTATATTGAGAATCTTCAAAGAGAGAAAAAAGATTTGGCAGATGATTTAGAGAGAGTTCGTATATCAGAGATGGAAGCTCTTTCAAAAGTTGGTCTACTCGAGGGAAGAGTTGAAGAGAGGGAAGGAGAAATAGAGTCATTGTTGAAATCAAACAATGAGCAGAGAGCTAGTACAGTGAAAGCCCTTCAGGATCTTTTGGACACTGAACGTGCAGCACATGCAGTTGCAAACAACAGGGCAGAAACCCTCTCTCTTCAGCTACAAGCTACACAGGCAAAACTTGACTCCCTACAGCAGGAAATGACTTCTGTTAGACTGAATGAAACAGCATTGGATAGTAAGCTCAAGACTGCTTCACATGGAAAACGATCAAGGGTTGACGATTATGAAGTGGGTATCGAATCTGTTCAAGACATGGATGTGAATGGCAAAATTTTAAGAGGAAATAAAAGGTCCAGAAGCTCGACTAGCCCTCTAAAGCACACACAGACAGAAGATGGTGGTTCCATATTCAGGGCTGATGATGAGAACAACAGTCAGCAAACCAATCAGGAGGACTACACAAAATTCACAGTGCAGAAACTGAAGCAAGAACTCACAAAACATAACTTTGGTGCTGAGCTACTCCAGTTGAGGAATCCCAACAAAAAGGACATCCTTGCTCTGTATGAAAAATGCATCCTCCAGAAATTATGACCGGTTAAACCTCTTCTATGCAGATGCTGTGTGTATTATACAGGAAGTTGACTCTATAAAACAGTGTAGGACCTAGGTGAGCTTAAGTATCAATTTCATTCCCAATAGTGTCTCATCAACATTTTGTGCAAATGCGAGCTTCTTTTCATTTTTGTTTTCCTTCCTAGTGTAACTATGTTAAATTTAATTTCTTAGCAGTGCTTATCCCTTGACCTCAACATCCTTTGTTAGGTGACCTTGAATTATTTTCTTTAATCTTCTTGTGTTTCTTGTCTGGATACGGTTACTTAATGTTGGTCATGGTAGCCGTACAATGTGAATTCTTGTTGATAGGGTTTATCTGGTGTGTGCCAAAAGCAATTATTGGTTTGGTAGGGCCAATTGTCATGATTGTAATGACGATGAAAGATAGTATAATATGTTCGTGTGATTTATTTCTACTCCTATTTTTTGCTTGTGGGTTACTTTTACTCCTTTAAAGAAATATTGGTTTTTTAAAATAATCAGGAGTACTTTTGCAATTAGATTTTTCACCTTGGTTAAAGTTACACGGCAATAGAACAGAAAATTTTGTATAAGTAGGAATATTGTTGAAATGAATAGCTTAAAAATTATTACTTAATAAATTTGAATTGGCAGGATCTTAAAATTATTATTTGACTTTGATCAACACGATTCTGCTGTTTTATTTTAGCAAATTTTCTTAAAGAAAAAAAGAAGCAAATAACAAAAGTAAAACTAAAGTGATGTCTTAACTCTCAAGCAGACGCGAGGGGATCTTCATTCTCATTCTTTTTCAAAATGAATAAATTTTAAATCTCTTGGTATGGACATTAGATTAATATGGTAAGTTGGCAACAAGTCGTATATCATAAAATAGATACTTACTGCATAGAAAGATCCAGAAGTAGACATGAGCCTGGGAAGAATTTGCGTAAGAAGTATATTTCAATATTTTAAGCATTTATTTTAAATATTTTTCAAATTCTATAATTAAATGTTTTCAACCTTATCAATATATTATATAAAAGTATTTTTCAATGAATATTCGTTTGAACGATTTTTCTCTTGACCTTTTAAAAAATGGTAGCCGTACAATGTGAATTCTTGTTGATAGGGTTTATCTGGTGTGTGCCAAAAGCAATTATTGGTTTGGTAGGGCCAATTGTCATGATTGTAATGACGATGAAAGATAGTATAATATGTTCGTGTGATTTATTTCTACTCCTATTTTTTGCTTGTGGGTTACTTTTACTCCTTTAAAGAAATATTGGTTTTTTTAAAATAATCATGAGTACTTTTGCAATTAGATTTTTCACCTTGGTTAAAGTTACACGGCAATAGAACAGAGAATTTTGTATAAGTAGGAATATTGTTGAAATGAATAGCTTAAAAATTATTACTTAATAAATTTGAATTGGCAGGATCTTAAAATTATTATTTGACTTTGATCAACACGATTCTGCTGTTTTATTTTAGCAAATTTTCTTAAAGAAAAAAAGAAGCAAATAACAAAAGTAAAACTAAAGTGATGTCTTAACTCTCAAGCAGACGCGAGGGGATCTTCATTCTCATTCTTTTTCAAAATGAATAAATTTTAAATCTCTTGGTATGGACATTAGATTAATATGGTAAGTTGGCAACAAGTCGTATATCATAAAATAGATACTTACTGCATAGAAAGATCCAGAAGTAGACATGAGCCTGGGAAGAATTTGCGTAAGAAGTATATTTCAATATTTTAAGCATTTATTTTAAATATTATTCAAATTCTATAATTAAATGTTTTCAACCTTATCAATATATTATATAAAAGTATTTTTCAATGAATATTCGTTTGAACGACTTTTCCCTTGACCTTTTAAAAATTCAAAGGAGGGAGAAACTATAAAATAGAAAATTATATATGATAAGGAAAAAAATAGAGAGACCAAATGAAGCTTGTATTGTATTCACCAAAAATAAAAATAAAAATGAAGCTTGTATTGACTTTCTATTAATTAAGCTCGTAGACTTTGAATAAGCCAGAATTGTTTCCTGGTTGACGAAATGTACTTTTTTCCAATGGTTGCATGAAGCCCAAGTATTTGATTCAATCAAATATCAGTGGTCTTCTAGAACCTTCTAGGATCTAGAATTAACTATGGGGGTGGAAGTTAAAGTGGTATTGAGCTCGTGATTTCCAAGAGTTTTCGATGCATCTGTTAGATAATATTATAACTACACAAATGAGATACACGACCAAAAGCGATAAACATGAATTCAAATCATCCCCAAAACACATTAATGTTTCAGTTCCCTCAAATCTTTCCTCAACCTTTCCAATAACGGAAACTTCAAAAGTCACATGGCAATAATGCTGTGGACACCAAATAATATAGCAAAATAATTAACGTATCATTATTTTATCATATACCAACTCATATAATAATAATATATAGTAAATGGTTATTTAAATACAATAAAATAAAATCAATATCCTGTTGGTATTCAAGATTTGTTAAACAAATTCGGTAAAGCATTCCCTGACAGTGTATCACATTATTATAAAAACAAAGGATATTTTATTATATATAGTGCCTAAATAACAAAGCTTTTGCAAGTATATTAATCCTAATTGGCCGCATAATGAAACAAACGGCGCAGTATACCTTAGTTCCATGCCGAAAGTCCCACGGAACAACAACACTTACAATATATTTATTTATTCAGTCAAAAACGTCACAAAGAACACCGTACATATATAATGATGAAACTAAAAACCTATACATATACATGAAAGCTCTAAAACATATAAATGGAAGTTCAACTGTAAGAATTAGATATAAATATATTGTACACTTTCTAAAGACAACGTCACTATCATGCATGTATATATATATATATATATATATCTATGTACGTACTTTGCCTGCTCATGATAAGCTTCAAGAACAGTGTTAGATATATAGTCATAGCCAAATCTTCTTCGCTCCAATTTGGAAGCAAAGCAATATTAATATTGCATTTTATATTTTATTTCTACTTTTTTTTTTCCTTGTATTTAAAAAAAAAAAGTGAATATATAAATCTGTGATAACTTATTTGAGTGTTACGCAGCACCAAACAGCAGCAGCAATGCATAAAAGTCATTGTCATTGGCATACCCTACCAAATACCAAAAGGAGATCTTCCATCACTGTTTTCTCTCAAGCTTTCCTTTGCTTGCATCTGCGGTTAATCGAATAAACGAAGACACATCGCCTTGGACGACCAAATTCGGAATCAACTGCGGTGAGCTTTCTCTATTATGGACCCCCTGAATTTGATGATGATCATAATTAATGAAATTTTGAGGAGGATTATAATATTCCATCACAGTTGCTGCCTTCCTTGCAAGATGAAGATGATGATGGTGGTGGTGACTAGTACTGTTCTCGTGCCCTATTTTTGGATCATATGAATCTTTGATACTACTCGATCCGCACTGTCTAGGCTGTGTTTGGTAGAAAACCTTAGAAACTACAAGCTCTCCATCTTTCTCTTCTTCATTGCTGCCGAGGTGGTATTGGTGCATAACCCAGTTGGTCTTCTCGGGCTTTCTTTGCCTGCCGTAGTTGGTGTAGAGGACTAAGATCTTTTTGAATCCCTTTACTTCTCCGCCAAGGAACACAGGCCTTGTCTTGCCTGTTTTGTGCCATCTCGTCTCGCTTCCATCGTCGTCGGTGTTAACCTTTCGTCTTTTCCTTGTTCCAGTTGTGTATGCTTTCGATGGTCGATGAAAGAAGTGCCGGATTTGTCCATCTTTGCTTACTCCTGCACCGTCAAAATTAATCTTCAAATTAAGTACATGTGTCTTTATAACTTTATTATTATTATTATTATTTCAAAAAATGCCTTTTATCGATTAACTAATTAATTGTAGGATGTAGACGTTATTGAGGTGCGTACAAAAGTTGGCTAAACTAATACAATGGTAAATTCGGGTAGGAGAGGAGTAAAAAACTATATTATACTTTTGAGACCAGCTACTTTGTTTTTTTTTTTTTAAGAACTACCATTGAAATTAATTCGATGAATATTTTTGTAATGATTATAAGAATAAGCATGCTGTTGATTTAGTTCCAGCTAGCAATGATAATTAATAGTAAGACATTTCGTTTTAATTTGTTGTCATGCTTCAATCGACAATAAAAACATGTGTATCTACACATAATTAATGTTCGATGGTTGAACGTCGAATATTGTTGAACAAAATTTCAATGTGTTTTATATCCAAGAAATAGATACTCTTATAAGTTTTCATTTCATGTAAATTAATCAATTGAAGAATTTTCGAAGCTCAATGACCAATTGAAGAATTTTACTATACATGTAATTTTTTTATTTATTACAATTTTACTATGTTTATAAAAAAGAGAAAAAATATTAACAAGATGGTTTACGTGTTAGAAAAATATTCATAGCCAAATAAAGGCAATACACGGTTAAATTAATTAATTAAGAAAGCCAAGCAAACCAATGTGGGTATGTTGGTTTTTAAATTTCTTTCAATTCGACATCTTGGAATGGAGACGTAAGGAATTAGATTTCTACTTCACTTAATTATATGTATATATATATATTAAAATATAAAATATATATTTAGGTTTCTAGTTTTCTTAGAGGAAAAATCTTTTGAAATTCAGGTATTTCTGTGTTGACACTGACATAAAATTTTGATAATAAGAAAGGGGGTAAAGTAAATTAATCACAATAGCAAGAGTGTAGTCTCTTCTTGCTAATCATTCTGAAATGGATTATACAGTACTTGCCCATCTTTAATTTTCTCAAAGGTTTTAGACCTTGTTTTTGCTTGGACATCTTCAATCTAAATAGTGTTAGCCTTATCAAAATTATCCCAAAAATTACGAAATTCAAAAGACGAATAAATAAAAGAATACACACACACATACCCGGTAGCTTTTCAGGGTGAGTATAGCAAATTCCATTCTCTCCCTCCAACGTTGGTATGAATTCATCTATAAGAGGATGAAGTTTTCTTGTATCAGAAAGCACTTTTGCGTCTAAATGTTCAAGAATTTCTTGGTCAGTCGGGTCAAACTTCACACCAGCTGGTAGACCTGGCAAATCATGGATTCCCGCCTAGTATTCCCCATAATTAGTCCAAAAAATTCACCAAAAAAAGTAGTAAAAATTATGAACAGAAATTAAGAAGATAATTTTCTATACATGATACATAAATCAAACAAAAACCTGGTCTTGGAACTCTATATGGTGACCACAAGATGGACAAGTCACGGTCCGAAATTCGTCATTTTTGGTCTCGGAAATTGTAACACTCGCATCGTTTGAAGTCGTTGTGATTATCTGAATAGCCCTTTCATCGTCTGGATCATTACACCATGTCATTTCTCTATTACTTCTGTTTTGAGTTTCATACCAAAGCTCAATTCTTCTTGATCCTATTTCTTCCACTTCTTCAATATATGCAAATACTACTCTAAACAAAATACCCAAATCAAAGGGGGAGAAAAAAAATTCTTGAAGCAAGCTGGCTGTCACTTTTATACCACGTTTTCCATAACCATCTTCTCTTTCTTCTTGATGTTAGGCAAGGAATTTAACTCTTTCCCACTTTATTTTTTTCTTCTTCTTCTTCTATTCTTTGCTGTGATTGATATAGGTGTTTTCCCTAGCTCTTGGCACTGTCTTTTTTCCTCAGCTCACAGAAAAGAGAGAGAGAGAGAGAGAGAGAGAGAGAAAAGAGGAACAAGGGGTAGCTAATAAAAAGAAGGGTAAGAAATGAAATATCTAGAAATAGAAAAAGGTTGCTTGGACGTCAAGTTTGGTTATGCTTGTGTATATACGCTTGTATTAGAGAATAAATGCAGTCTCTAGTTTGACCAATTGTTTATTATTATTGGAGGGTTCTGTGTTCTCTCCTTGTATAAAGTAAAGCTTTGATAGTTAAAACTTAAATTGTATATTATATTAAAAAAAAAGAAAAAAGAAACCTAATATGAAAAGGGTTAGATAGAGTGGAGAAGGGGCAACCTGATTCTTTAGGGGACGTTTCACCTCTTTGAGATGTGAGGTTGGGGGCTTTCGCTGCAGTGTCAACCTAGAGTGTCCTTAAAGCTACTGTAAAATTCATAGACACATACATACGAACCAACTATATATACATATATATAAAAATTATATTAAATATATTAATTATACATATACATGTATATATATACCGTCTGTATTTAATGGGCATTTTCGTCAAATTCTCTATAATATGAGAAAAAAATTAATATTTTTGGAATACCAAGCTTCTCAGACACAACCATATAAAATTTATACATGCGGGATCTACATATTTCTAGAAAATTTGGTACTCCAGGAATACTGATTTTTTTTTTTCCCAATAGAAGAGTATCTGTATCCGATAATAGGACAAAATGGTCCAAATATAGGCGACAAATGTGCAGTAGAAAAATATTTTATACACACACACACATCTACACCAGCTATATGCATATTCCCATAAGTCTTTTCTTCACGTAGACTTCTCATGTTAAGCAAGGAATCACCCTGATCTCTTTCTCTGTTTTTTGCCTTCTCTCTTACTCTGTGTATGTCTGAAATGACATTTTGAGGCGAATTGAAGGCTGTTGGAATTTTCAATACATGAAGTTCAGCGTATTAACTATATTACAGTTATTAATGTTAGACTGATATAATTTATAAATTGCTTCAAATTTGCAATTTATATAGGTAAAATATATTATGTCACACCTAAATCATAATAATGATAAGGGCCTATTAATCAATTAATATTTTGAATACATCTTGGAAACAAAATATGAGGAAGATGACATTTGCACCTTATAAATAGCTTAGCCCTTTCTATTTTAACTTCAATTCTTTTATTTGATTAATTAGCTCACATTAATCACTTTGGTAACAACCCATAATGGAAAAATAATTATTTTCTTGAGCAAAGGTCTCGAATACCTCTAATATAAAAAAAAAAGAGCTCACATTAATGTAAAAGAATTATATCATGTTAACTTTTTGGAAATTTCTTAGTCATTCATACTTACATATTAAATAGCTAGTTGATCATTCACCAAAAAAAATAAAAAAATTAGCTAGTTAATTGATCAAGATTTAATAAAATCTTAAGCTATATCTCCTATTGTATGTATAAAATTAAAAATAAAAACAATAAAGGCTCAAGATTTTTTGCCCACACATTACTTTTCTTCCAGTTTTTCCATAAAAAAATAAAAATAAAAAATAAAAAAATTTTAGAGTTAATTGCACTTTAGTACTATTAACTTGCAAAGTTTTCCGTTTAGATATCAACATTTTTAAATATAGCAATTTAGGCTATAAAATTTTAAATTTATTGCAGATTCGTCAAATCTTCAATTTTAACCAAATAAATTTGTAAGAACATTTACAGCAAACTTTTCAAAAGCTTCATTTTTTCTATTTTAAATAGCTATATTTTTTTATAGTTTTAATAAACTTTTTAATTTAAAAAATTAAAATAAAGAATGGAGCTTGACTCTCTAAATATAGATGATCAAATTCACTCTCTATGTAAAACTTAATTTATTGATCTATAATTTTCTATGCACACTTATTTTGTCATTTTGTATTTCAATTTTTTTAATACTACTTAGGTGTAGAAATGATAAAAAAAAATTATGAATCATAATTGTTTACGGAAAAATACAAAATGAAAAGTAATTATAAAAAATGCTATTGAAATTGACAAAAAATTTCACATTTTATTCTTTTAAAAAATTTCAATATGCTCTAATTTTAAAAATTATACTTTTTAAAATAAAGTGTATTATTGAAAATATTCTAAGAGTTCTGTCTAGAAACTTGCCGCAGAATCTATGGAGAAAAATGTTAAGGTGTTGATAATGAATAAAAAGCAAAATAGTTACTAATTTGTTAGATCATAATTAAAAATTGAACGAATCTGCAACAAAATATAAAAATTGATCAAACAATCAGTAACTAAGAAATACATTAATTTAAAAAAAAAAACAAAAATTATCCAATATAAATAGACATAATAAAATAAATATGTGGTTTAAAAGATCCAAAAAGGAATTAAAATATTGTTTTTATAAATTATGTAATTTTTTTAACTTTGCTTAAAAGATAATATAAATCAATCCTGGTATTGCATAGTATAAATATTTATATGGATGTTTAATTAAATGTGTATTTGAGTGATAGATATAAATAGGTACGAATTATCAAATGTTTTAATGAAAATTGGATTTGTTTTCAAATGGATAATGTAAAAAGGAGTAGTACTTGCATTGTGACGCCCAAAACGCCTAAAATAATATAAATAAATAATAAATTATATTTAATTTTAGGTAAATAAATAATAATTTCTTTAATAAATAATAAATTATATGATATATACAGAATGTCGTTTTTAGATTACTCCGCAAGGATACAGCTTTATAACACCATATTTTATAATCGCCTACAGCCTCCTTGCAAGCTTGCCCTTCAAGATTGGCAACATGACACTTGAACAAAAAACTATGACACGTGGAGCCACACAGTTGGTGACAGGATGGCAATTGCAAATGTAGAGATCGATAGGGACGTGTAATTTTTTGGTGCGTATAAATATACGTATATTTATATTGGGCTTAGTGTAGTAGCCGACAAAGATAGATATATATGTGTAAAATGAGGCTTCTCAAAGAAGCCACGCAAGAAGAAGCTTAAGCATTAAGGTTTAGGAATATTTTTATAAAACTTTAACGTACGGGTTAGGGTTTTCCGAGTCTTGTCAAGTTGTTTCCCAGTTTGGAAAAGCTCCCAAAAGTAGTCGTTTTACTCAGTTTCTAAACTTTTCTATGTTGCCCTCTCACATTTCTATAAAACTCCTTCTATATATGTCTTCTTCTTCTTCTTTTTATGATTCCGTCTGTATATGTCTCTATGCAATTCCCAATTAGTCAATTTATTAATTAGTTTAGACTAAGGATTTCAATTGGATATATATATATATATTATGTTCCATTTAGTTGAATCTTATCTTTTAAAAACAAATTATGTAATTCGATTGTTGAGATATAAATTCTATGTTCAAAATTTTTTATTGTGCATATTTATTTCATAATTTTTTTCTTCTTATAATTAGATTTATATAAAAAATAATGTAACATATACTTGTTAAATATAAATAAAGCGTTCGTACTAGTTTATAACAAACAATTATGTATAAATACAAATATATATTAAGATACAAATTTGGCATATATATGCATTGTTCAAAGTTGAGAATTAGAGTAATTAAATTTGTTTTATATTTGTGGGCTTCAAAGAATACAAAGATACTAATCTAAATCAAGTTGCGATAGTACATTGACTATTCAGTATTCACCCCAAAAAACTAAATATATATATTAAGCATGTATTTCTCTTCGTCATGATTTGGGTACAATTTAACTATCAGCTTCAGCTGTAGAAAAAAGGAATGGAGTACAAATAGTATCTTCATTGATACACAATTTTGTCTATTACATATCTATATTTGAAACTAAATAATATATATGTGTGTGTTTTCTTTTTTAATTTAGAACACTTCCCGTTTAAAAAAAAATATTCTAATTCATATAAATAAATAAATATATATGGAGTTATTCTTAGACGTTATGAAAGATTCAAGAGCTAAAATTAAAAATTTAGTATTAGATTATATGAATTAATGAAATACTAAAATTTTAAATGACTCATATAAATTACAATTTATTTTTAAATTCAGCCTTTAAAACTAAAATTGAGATTGAAAGTTTTGATATTTTTCATTAAAGATCATCTTGATTTGAAAATAATTATATATATATAAATTGTTTAGAATTCATCATGCTGTCGGTGATAGAGCAATGAAAAGCGCTTTACGGGAGAAATCCTATATAATAATCATGGATATTCTAAATTTAATGGTTAAAATAATTATGTGATAAGTGCTAAAGATTCTCACATCATTTTTAAAATTTAAAATTTAAATTATTACTCTATCTAATATTAAATTTTTTGACACAAATATTTCTGATTTAATTGTACCAGAAATTAGCTGATAACAAAATTAATATATATTAAATTTATATATATAGTTTGAAGGATTATGCAATATTCATTATGTAGGATCGCTATTGGTTAATTCTGGCAGAATTCGGGTATCTTAATTAGCTTGCAGAGCGTTCTTCTCCTACTGATAATGATTGAGAGGTATTAAAATAAAAGACAGAGAAGTCGAGGGATTTACACTGATCCCTTCTGTAACATGTCTTTATCAATCAAGTAAACATAAAGGCATGCTTTTGAATAATATTTATATATATATATATATATATATATATATAATACAGGGAGAAGAAGTTAAACTAGTTTCCAAAGATTTGAGTAATTTTCAACGACTGTTTTGCCCGTCAATTACTTTTCATTATTTGAAAAAACTGGCATTCTAATTTTGTTGACTTCTTCCTCTCGGGTGCACTGAAAATACATAGCAAAAGCCTAGTGGCCTACAATGACCTAATACTTTTCTACAGGGGGTGACTCTGACTATATTGTTTTTGTTTTATACTTTTCTTTTCCTTTTAAATTGTCGACTGGCTTTCATGACCGATCATATATTAGTCCTTTATTTCCTCCTCACAGGATGTTGTGACAATGTTAATATATATTCATTGGGTATATTTCATCTGAATTTTTGAAATTTACAATAATTACAATATAATTTAGTAAATTTTAAAAATTACAATTATATTTTTACTATGAATGTGGATGATATTGTTCAAAATGGTGCCAAACCCATATTATGGCTCAGTTTAGACAGTTCAAGATCCCGACTTTGTTATGGAAAACCCAAGTCTTGACCTTATTTGGACGGTCATGGGTCCAGACCCAATCACGGAAAACTCGAATCTTGAGTTTTGAAATCATTTGAGCGGTCCTAGGTCTTGCCCGTCCAGATGGTCAAGGTCTCGACCTTGTATGGGCAAACCAGAGTCCCAGCCTCATTCACGTTCGGACAAACCCGGATCTTGACTTCATCTGGGTAGGGGTGGGCAAAACCAAACCAAACCGTTCAAACCAAACCAAACCGTTGCTTTTGGTTCGGTTTGGTTTGGTTTGTAGAAGAAAATGGTTTGGTTTGGTTTGGTTTACTATGTTAAAAAACCGTCATTAATGGTTTGGTTTGCGGTTTGAATATTTTTTGGACCAGACCAAACCGCAAACCGCATTTAATATTATATATATTTATAATATTTTTATTATTAATAATATATATAACTAATATATATTTTTAATTTTTAGTTTGAATTGTAACACTTTGTTTTAATTTAGATTTTGAATTGTAATATTTTTAATTTGAATTTAGTATTGTAGTATTAAAATTAGTTTAAATTTTGAACTACAAAATTAAATTTTAGTCTTGCAGTTATTTTGGACTGTAAAATTAAATGTCGCAGTTTAAACCGTTAAACCAAACCGGACCAAACCGTTTATGAATGGTTTAGTTTGGTTTGGTTTGAATGGTCCTAATGGTTTGGTTTGGTTTGTTGTTAAGCTAAACCGCCATCTATGGTTTGGTCTGAATTTTTATAAAAAACCAGACCAAACCAGACCGCGCCCACCCCTACATCTGGGTAATTTCAATTTTCTGCGTTGTCGAGAGCAAGAAAAAATAAATTTGAAAATGAAAAATAACTTCTTCTTTTTTCTGTTTTTAAATTTTGAGAGTTGAATTATTTATTTATTTTGAAAATATTTCCGAATATATTTTTATTTTTAATTTTTTTTAAAATGATTATCAAATATATTTTTCTGTTTTAAAAAAATAAAAAATAAGTGCATTACGACTTCAATTATCTTAATTTTTTATGTCCGCCAATAATTCTTGTGAAACCCAAATTGGGACATAAAAAACTATTGAAAAAACAATTACTTATAAAAAGCTAAAAGTTTTATTATTTATTAATTTATGAATTAATTATATTATATATATTTATACCAACTGTACTTAAAGCATCAAGTGTAGTAGATTCTATTCAATCAAAAAAAAAAAAAGTGTAGTAGATTCTTGCACGACCCATGGGGGCAAAGAATAAGGGACAAAACGTATACTGTGTTCTTATCCATCCGACAACTCACATGAATATTGGCTCTGACCTCTAAATTTCATGCCCGCATTGGAGCTTTTTGACTCTCGCCTTTTCTTGTACTGAATAAATGAATCATTAAAACTCATAAAACTAAATTTTAAGAAAACAAATATATTGTTATAGCATTTTCTCTTAATAAATATTTTAAAATCACATGACTGAGAGATTGGAGTTCTCAACCCAGGTGATGAGCTTGGATTTAAGATGGACTAATAGCAATTAGATAAACTCAACGAGACTAATAATTGTTCCAGCAAGTTGATCATCCAAAACTAATTTCTCATTTGAACAGGTCTACATTTTTTTTAGAATTTCAGTCTTTTTGAATAGGTGGTACGAAAGCTAAAGGGGGGGGGAAAATTGAAAGAGAAATAAAAGAAAATTTATTGCATACGACTTACTGTTTTTGTTGTGTACTATTGGTTATGTTTCTTCACCAGTTATGAGGTTGAGATTGCCCTCTCTCAAAACCAATTTTTTTTTTTAACTGATCTTGTCGAGTCTTTATGTTAAAATAATGAACGCGGCCCAATAAACTATTTATTGGAGTTAGATGATATTGGGTATCGTAGTCCGTCCTGGGCCATCGGCCCGAAGAGAGAAACTGGGATTGGAAGGCTTTTTCTTTTTTTCTGTAATTTGTTTTTAGTAAATGGGATTAACAAAGGATTTGCTTACAAAATAACAAAATTAAATAGAATAACAGAAACAAGTAGTTGCCAAAAAAAAAAAAGTGAATCTACTATTGGAACGTTTCTATCCACCATCCTGGTTGGTAAACCTACCAGAATCTTGACATTTTTAATTCATATAAATTGACATTTACAATTAGGAGTTTTTCTTTTTCCAGGATATATTATATATCAGATAACGTGATCAAGATAAATATTTTTTTCTTTTTAAGTAATTGCATTAGATAAAAATAAAAAATAAAATTATGGATTATTAGAAGGAAATAAATCACTTCTATAGCCATAAATAGACAAAACAGAAAAGAATTCAATACTAAAATGGAGATGTCATTAGAATCCAAAATTTTATAGCATAATATAATGACAAGGATGCATAAACACTTGCTATAAAAAATAAAATAAAAAATAAAAGGAGGGGGTGAAAAAAAGAGTGGGTCCAAATTAATTATGATAGAAAAACAATAATTACACGTACGTAAATGATTTACAGAAGATGAAATGTCAAATAATGTGGCAATGACAAAACAAAAAACGACTAAATAGAATAAGTAATTGATTGAAAGTGAGATTATAAAAAATAAAAATAAATTTTTTGTCTCTTTCAACTTTCAAGCACCAAATGGATCCCCCGTCCAAACACGGAATCAAAAAAATTGAATTCCACTGTCCCATAATGACAAAGCCACCGCCATACCTCTCCATTTCAGCGTTCCTTTTTCTTCCCCAAGACTCCAACCCCACCAACTTTATCTCCTTACTTTACATGGCCAAAACTTTGGAGCATATAATGTTATTAGTAATTTGTTATTATTTATTAGTTATGATTTTTTCATTAATAATATATTATTAAAAATGATCTGCATTTTAAATAAATAATATGAATATTCAGACCAAAAATTCCATATAAATATCTATATTTACATAATTGTTGTAGAAATCAAAGCACACCCACCAAAATTTCCAATATCCTCTATTATAGTCATAGAACGCTAGCTCTCTCATCATTTAGCATTCAAAAGCTGATCATTACAAATTAATAGTTTTGCATTCACAAAATAAGGAATTGAATTCCTCAAAAACATACCTCATTCTCCAAAGTATTCAAAATGGGCACCACTTGACCAATACAAGGCCTGCTTCTTCTTGAATTACCAACACAAGCCGAAGCAACTTTAGCCAACCTAACAACATGCGTAACATCAGACGGAATAACAAGTCTAGGGTCCAAAAGCTCATCGAACCTCATCTGTTTAATCAAAGGCAAAGCCCACTCGACAAGCCAACCTCGTTCGCATTGTCTGCCACTCAAAAGCTCCAACAGAACCACACCAAATCCATAAACATCGCTTTCCTTGCAAGCCCCTTGGCCTCCTCTCTCGTCATCATCCACATACCCCGCATGCCCTCTCTTCTCTCTCGGAGCCAAAAAGGACAGACCATAGTCGCAAATCCTAGCGCAGAATTTGACATCGATGAGAATGTTGGAAGGCTTAAAACGACCGTGCACTATATTCGGAGCCACACCTTCATGCAAGTACTCGAGCCCTCTGGCTGCTCCAGCTGCAATCCGGAAACGCCTGGTCCAATCCAAGAGCGAAACGCCATCAGGGTTTTGATGCAAGTAGAAGTCTAAGCTCACCATCCCCACGAGCTCCATCACTATGATTCTCTCTCCGGGTGCTTCCGAGTACCCTGTGATCGGTACTATATTGGGATGCTGAGCCAAAGAGAGCGATTTGAGGACTGTGGAAAACCCAAAACCGGCGTTGCTCAACACAAGCCGCGGATGAATCCGCTTGACCGCTACGAGCTGTTCGCCACCTCCTTCCATTGTGGCGGCGTACACGGTTCCTAGTTGGCCTTCGCCGAGAATTCTCAGGCGGTTGAAACCGTCGGTGGCGGCGTCGATGTTGGTCAACGGGTAAACCCGAGCACAGACCTTATTGACGGGAATCTGTGTTTCTTGGGTTTCAGTCGGTTTGTTTTTGCATAGGAGGATGATGACGAGGAGCACTATAAGGAGAACAGCAAGAGATGTGGAAAGGAGGGCCAGAGCCGAAACATAAGCAATATGTTGGCTGTGGTTCATGTTTGTGATTATGGTTTCAAGAAGAGATAGAGGGGAGAGGTTGGCTGGTCAATGAAAACTGAGCATAGAGATAGGCTATTTATTATATGTATATATATACATGGGATTCAAATGGATGACCAAAACATATTTATATCTATACATATCCTTTTCCTCTTGTCAGACCAAATGAATTATATATAAATATATAGTTATGTTATTAGCAAGTATATTTGATAATAATTATATTAAAATATAAAATTCAACAGTTAAAATTAAGTAATAAAATAAAAAATAAGTGGACAACTAAGTTATTAATTTTTTTTAATTATCTAAATCAATTTTATTTTTATATTTTAACTTAATTATTATTAAGTATATCGGATAATATATTTATATATATATATAGACACGCACACGTTGATACAAAACCAAATGAGAGTGAAATAAAAGTAAAGAAAAGAGTGCTTGTGGGTTTGAAAATTAAGGTGGGATTGTTGAGAGTTGGAAGTTTGGGTATAGGTTTTTAGCTATGTTGGTTCATTCGTTGGTCAGCTTTCAAGACTTTATGAAAAAGAAAATCTTATGGTAACGAACATGTTAGCAAAAAAGTTTTGGGAAGTCTCAGCATTAATATGACGTGGTGATTTAATTGCCAATACAGTTTTAATATTGTCTTCATTTGTTTGTCATGCTTACGTAGCTCTCCATGATTGACCTTCCTCAATCCCTGCTAACAGACACCAAAATCTAGCCAAGAATTTGATTGTACCTAGGATTTAAACTAAAAATATTATGCCGGCTCTCGCATGCTACATGTGTTAGTGAAATTTTGATATTAACTGGAGCGACAAATAATTAACCAGTTTATTTTTTAATATATTTATATTTTTAAGAGTTCATTTTTATCAAAATGAAAAGATGAAAAAGTTTTAAGGTAAAAAATACAGTTTTAAATAAATATGTAAACTAACAATATATTAACATGAGTAATTCGAGAAATATTTTTGGTTAACATTTTGAAATCTCTCCAAATTACTAAAATTAATTTCAGTAATATTAAAGTTACTAAAATATTTGGCAAATTTATTTATCAAACGAAGTTGCATATGATTGGTCAATATTTAATTGGTTTATTATTTTTATTTATTTGTTAATTTAAAAATTTACTTATTCATATTTAAATTATATAAATATGTCAATAAATAATATATTAATAGTATAATTTGATGAATATTTTATCTGTACTTTTACTGAATTAATATATGCACAATGATGTTTAGTATTTATATATTTGAAATATAAGGAAATTAGTGAATTAAAAAATTTGAAGTATAATTTCTTCTTTTTTTATGGTAAAAATACTGGTTATCAAAATTAGGATAGAAACAAAAGTGTACTGTATTATTGGGTTTCTTATCCGTGTATTTATGTATTCTTGAATTGAATGAATGATCCAATTAATATTTGAAATCAATAGTCTTGTTTGTAAAGTCTTTTTTAAAAAAAGTTAATGATTCTTTTAAAAAGAGAATGATCCATAAGTTAAAATCCAGACTTGATCATCTTAGCATGAAATTGGTGTATCCTAAATATGTGACAGAAAATTGTAAAAATCGTCCATTTTTCATGGGAATAAAATGACCCCCAAAAGGGATATGAATTTTGAATTGACGTGTCCTATTTGCAAATATGTAAAGCCATACATCATTCAAGAATGAATAGGAGACCGAGAGTGGCGATTTCTTTGGTAGTTAAGTTCTCTCAAAACAATTTAGATAATGATAAATAGCTTTGATAATATATCAAGTTATTGGCAATTTCGTCTCAAAACAGAAAGTAAAAAAATAAAAATAAAAAGAGTTAATGTCAATTTGGCATGAAAGTAGGAGCCAATAAATAATCACAATAAACTGGGACTTTGTCCAGTTAGTAACTACTCTTTTACATTATTATTGGATCTCAGTTTCTAATTCTAAGGTCCATATGGCCCAATCTCTATTAAGTTAGTAGTGCGTATATGGGCTCTAATGATGAGATCTAGGACCCATAATTGACCTCAAGTGGGCTCAGTTCGGTCCTAGCAGTAATAGGGGCAGGCAATAAAAACTATGTTGAAGGAACAGCTGAACAGGAGCTTTGCTTAAGTGTGAAAAAGAAGTCAGATAGGGCTGGCTGGGACTAGTCAACCATAGCAAATACAAATATGTATTCATATGAGAGTAAGATTTTAAAATTTTAAAAAATGGTTCATAAAGAGAGAGTGTACGGAGGGACCCAACAATCAAAGAAGTGCACTAATTGTCAGCAATAAGTAAGGGAGAGAAACATTGTCTCCTAAGTCATGCCCAATGCCCTTCTGACTGCACCTACCTATATCTGGAGCTCAATATCAAATATGCAGATTTAAATGCCTTTTTAACAGCCTCAAGAGATGTGACAAAATTCACCTACATTTTCTCTTATCAAATGCAACTCCCTCAATTTGTGAGACAAGCTCCAAATAACGCTCTACCAGATAGACCCTCTCTTTCTGAACTATACCTAATACCTATTCTTAGTAAAAGCAGTTTTCTTCTTCTTCTTCCTCGTCTTATTAAGTTGTGAGTTACAGTGAAATATCTAGTATAACCACTATTCTTTTCTATCAACAAAAACTGGAGAGCTCAAAAGCAAGGCCTAGTCATTTACTCCAAATGCTGTACAATATCCAGCCAAGGTGTGCATTAAGTACAGCAAATAACGAAAGGCCAGAGAGAGAAAGATATCACAATTCCCATAAATGGAAAAGGGTCCCATGGAGGACCACCCTACCTAACTTTCTAGAATGACATATATGTACGCGTCACTTGTCCCTCAAACTCTTGTGGATTTTATGGGAAATAGGAGCTGAAAGGCCCAAAATCAATTTGCCTCACTCTCAATACCAGTGGCTTTTAGTCCAAAACATTTTAACCTGAAAGTATGCATCCACACAAGAGTCTTATTGTGAGAGGTTTTCCCATTCTTGGGATATTTATCACGTATCATAACAGCATAGAATTTACTATTATCTGTTTGCTCATAAATACCACAATTCCAATTTCTCATTAATTACCTCAGTGATTTTCGCAATCACATAAACAGTGTAACATCACTTCAAGTTTGCAACAATACAGAGTGATAATGCAGGGCAGCTACTCATACTTGAATAGAAGAAAAACTTTTATGGTTAATTTACAGTGTGGAATATCAAACCCTTTTCTTTCTCTTCTCCCCCACTTTAACAGCAAACCCCAAGTGAGTTGAGAATAATAATATTTGGGAATTTTAGCTTAAGAACCTAAAAATAAAGTCAACAAAAAAAAAAAAAAATCGTAACTTTGCTCATGGTCCTTTTTTTTTTTTTGGGCAGAAAGTACTTGAATGAAATCCTCAAGCTACGCTCCCATGATCTGAAGCGTCTTCGTAGTAATAGGGTGAGAATTTGCCATCTTTTGAAGCAATCTTCGGGTGGATCTCTGTGCCCACTTCTTGCAACATTTTCACCACCCTTCTCATGGATGGGCGGTTGATTGGGAGAGGGCTGGTGCAGAGAAGACCTACATTGAGGACCTTGCATATCTCTTCCTTGTAACAAGGATCCAGTTTTGAATCAATCACATGGTCCACTCCTTTCTGATCTAAAGTGGTACACACCCACTTCACCAAGTCCTTTTCTCCAAACTCTGGATCAATTGGAAGTCTTCCAGTTACCAACTCCAGCATCACCACACCAAAACTGTATATGTCACTCTTCTCGTTCACCCTTAGCGTATATGCATATTCTGCAACAAGTATAGCAAAAACTTAATGTTTCAGAACCACCTCAAATACTAAATTCTTCCTATTAAAATCAATCTAAGACTTCCCAATAAAGATTCTACCATAGCTAAATACAAAGTAGGCTTTCCAAACAGATTTTATACTGTGAAAGTTAGAACAAAAAAAGTGAAAGTGTATTGCTAAGAAATTTAGGTCCTAACCTGGGGCAATGTAACCACAAGAGCCTGCAATGACCGACATCGATTTAGGCCCCTTTCCAGCTGCATCGACCGCCTTAGCAACACCAAAATCTGCAACTCGAGCTCCAAAATCCCCATCCAACAAGATATTGTTTGATTTCACATCTCTATGAACAATTGCAGGAACACAATCATGGTGCAGATAAGAGAGCCCCTCTGCAGCGTCTAAGGCAATTTTATACCTTGTTGGCCAATCCAACAATCCCCCTTTACTGCTATGCAGCAAATTACCTAGACTTCCATTGGGCATGTATTCATAAACCAAGAGCTTGCAATCCCTAGTAGTGCAACAGCACCATAGCTTAACAATGTTTTTGTGCCTGATCTTCCCCAGAGTATCAACCTCTGCTTCAAACCCATCGTCCTGATCACGACCCTTTTCAACATCTCCACTATCAAACTCCTTTTTGATTCGTCTCCAGAGTTTTTTCACCGCTACAGCCTCCCCATTGCTTAGCACAACCTTGTAGACTTTCCCCGAACCTCCACTGCCAATCACATTATCTTCATCAAGACAATCCAAGATCTCGTACTCACTAAAACCCAGTTTGTGGAATGACATCAAAGTCCATTTCGACTTGTCTATAGCTCTCTTTGCCTTCTTGAAATTTCTGTACTTCAAGTAAAACCAAACGACGCCCACCGTGAAAACTAAGCCAGCAAGCATGAAGATGCATCGAAGAAGCCATATGTAGGCCTGGGTTTTAGCTTCAGCTCTGTTTTCACACAAACCTTCGAAACTTCCGCAAAGGCCTCGATTGCCCAGGAAGCTATTCTTATACATTTCTTTAGCGAAGAGAGGAGGAAGATCACCCGAAAGATGATTGTCAGACAAATTGAGCAGATTGAGCTTCAGATTTTGCAACCCAAATGGGACTTTTCCAGAAAATCGATTCCCTGAAAGATCGAGATAATTAAGAGCTGACAGTTTACCAATTTCAGCTGGTATATTCCCGGAAATGTCGTTATTTGCCAGATTGAGCTCGTTGAGCTTCTTCCAAGATTCAACCCCACTTGGTAGCTCACCAGAGAGCTCATTATCGCGAAGATCCAGAGTATCAAGCTGTCCGAGATTCACAATACTCTGTGGCAAAGATCCACTAAGCCTGTTGTTACTGCCCGAAAGTTCAACAAGATTTTCGACCCACCCGATCTCCTCTGGTATGTCACCCGTGAAGTTGTTCTTTGATATCATCAGAAGCGAGAGGTTTCTTGCTCCGGCAATGGTCTTCGCGATTTGCCCAGAGAAGTAGTTCTCCGCAAGCTCAAGCAAATACACATGAGGGAGTCCCCATAAACCCACCGGAACTTCGCCGGACAACTTGTTGTGACCCAAGCGCAGCCTGGTCAAACTGTTACACTGACCGAGACTCGCCGGAATTTCGCCGGAGAACGAGTTGTATATCATGAGAAGCTCCTCTAACACTCCCTTCTCGCACAGGGTTGCCGGAATCCTACCAGAAAACAAGTTGTTCGAGACGTCGACCCACTTTAACGGAGAATTTTTGCCGAGATTTTTGGGTAACTCGCCGGAAAGTCTGTTCCCGAACAGCCTGAGCTCATACAGACCGAGCGAGTTCGCTACGCTCGCCGGCAAGCTCCCTTCGAAGCGGTTCTCGTAGAGGTTGAGGCTCTCGAGCTGCAACGCACACAGCTCTTCTGGAATCGTCCCGCTCAACTGGTTCATCGACACATCGAGCAGCCGCAATGCGGTCAGATTCGACATTCCCCGAGGCAATTTACCAGACAACGAATTGTTATACAGCTCAATTTGGACAACGCTGCTCAACTCAACGAGCGAGCTCGGGATCGGACCGTGCAAATTGTTAATAGCCAAGTCCAAATCCTTAAGACTTGTGAGTCGACCCAGCGAGTCAGGAATCTCACCCACCAAGTTACACTCCGTTAGCCACAAAACCTCGAGAGCCGTCAAGTTACCCAGCTCCGGCGGAATCCTTCCCGGCGAAAAGGGGTTGTAAGAAAGGTTAAGCATTTTAAGGGTACTAATATTCCCAAGAAATGGAGGTACCGTACCGTCTAACAGATTATAAACAAGGGAAAGAACCTCGAGCTTCTGGAACCGGCCAAAAGTGTCCGGTATGTCGCCGGAGAAATTGTTGCCGGTCAAATCCAAATAGCGCAGCTCTGGGAGGTCTGCAATGGTTGGGGGCAGAGCCCCGGTGAGAAGATTCTGAGCAAGGTCGAGGTGTTGAAGATTTTGGCAAATGGAGATGTCGGAAGGGACGGTGGAGTTGATGGAGTTGTTGTAGAGGGAGATAAAAGTGAGGTTGGGGAGGCTGCAGAGGAGGGAAGGAAAACTGCCGGCGATGTTGGTGTTTGAGAGGTCGACGGAGTAAACAGAGAGAGAGGAATCGCAAGAAATGCCAAACCAAGAACAGGGGTTTTCATGGCGGTCGTTCCAGGTGGAGAGAACAGAGTCTGGGTCGTCCAAAGATTGCTTTACGCTCAGAAGGTAAAAGCCCTCCTGGTTGAGGCCCAGAGTTGGAGGTGGAAAGAGGAAGAAGATGAAGAAGAAGAGGAGGAGAAGCATTGTGTGTTTTTTAGGCTTCTTCTTCTTCTACTTCCAGGGAAGGGAAGGGGAAGAATGCCAGTGAAAGCTGAAGGAGGGTGAGTTTAGGCTTCAAATATATTATATGTGAATCTCAGAGTGAGAGACAGAAAAAAGAGCTGTATTTGAGTGTAATTTTGCGTGTGTGAGAGAGAAGAAGTAATATTTTCATGATCTGTCTTTTTTTTTATCTCTTTTTTGTCTGGAGGGAGAGAATTTGTTTTGAGTGTAATTCTCTTTTTTGTTTTTGTTTTTTTTTTTTTGGAGACCGTGATGACTACAAGGAGATTCACTTTTTTATGGTGTTTTTTTTTTGGTGAAATCTTGGTTTGGATCTGACTAGAAGGAAAAGCTATTTTTAGAAAGGTTGGGGTAATTGTTCCTCTGTTTATACTATGAGCTGGTGTGAGGAAATTAGAAACACAGCTAATAATTTGTGTAAGTTGTAATTGTGAGTATAATTTGTTTAAGCTTTTTTCCAAAGTTCAAAGAAGCTAGAATTGGGAACATGAATTATATATTTTCAAGCTTTATTTAATTTTTATTTATTTATTTATTATTTTTTATGAGGAAGCTTTATTTAAGTTTTTTATTAGTACAACATAACGGAAGGAATAGGATGTGAGTAAGATGCACAATTATTTGAACAAAAATTCACCAAAAACCTATAGTTTCTTGAAAAAAATTAACAACATGCTAGTTTTTTTTTGGGCTAATCTTGATCCTATTGTTTATTTTGTAATACCTACATATGGTGAAATATGTGAATCACCAAAGTGGTTAGGCAAAAACCTTTCATTGAGTGGGTAACCACAAAACAAGGTCATATTAGTGGTCCTTATATGTCCCGTTATCTCTTTGATCTAATCAAAATATAACATGTAAGATTTACCAATATATATATATATATAACATGTAAGAAGATATGCATCGGGACTGGTGTTTTAAATTCACCATATAACTTGCATACTGAATATATCAAATTCTAGACGTGATATTATAGCAGAAATACTTGACAATTATAGAGATATTGACGTAATGTTTGTAAGAATCTCATAATATTTGAACTAAAACATCTAATTAATAGAATATATAAATGCTATAAGTAAAATAAGAGATGCTTTTTTAGACTAAATTTAACTAAAATTATATAACGACTATGAATTAAATGTTCAATTTTGGATAAATATTTTTCCCTCAAACTTGTCCTATACATGAAGATAATTATAGTAAACGCGTTGTATTGCATCCTTTTTTGGCAATTTTTTTTTCTCATTTCCTTAGCTTGGAATTGTTCTATAATGCTCATAGGGTTATAGTAGCAAATGTGACGCATAGGGTTGCTTTCTAACATCATGGAGCTAAGTTTCTTTAAGTCAAGCAATTAATTAACTGCCTTCTTGCTTTATTCAACCATAATCCGTTTTTTTATTCATTCTTTTTTTATCTTTCATATAAATGGCTTTCTAAATTGGATTACTCATACAATTGTACCTGCATAAAAATAAACAAATAAATAAGATCACAATATATAGTTTGTATAACTATGAAAAACTAATTAATAAAATCAACCCACTTAAGCTAAAACGACAAGCATGTATCCTTCCTATATAAAAATTCAAGAACTAAATTGTGTAATAATGTTAGTAGCCACAATCGTTTAATTTGATCAAAATCCTAGTTTTACGTACACATTATAATTGAAAATGGTTCTGTAGATAATTTTATCAGCCTTTGAATATGTTATGCATCCACAGTGAGACCATTAGTTAAATTCGCAATTTATACTTAATTGAGTGAGTGGGTGTACTAGCTTTCTGTTGTAGAATAAGCATTTCATCGGATCAACAAGACAAAAATGTGGTGCAACGGATAAAAAGTTACATACACACTCTTTTGGAAAAAATTTAAGCAACAAAAATACTATACCATACTGCGTTTGAAAAAACAAAAAGAAAAAAAGGAATAAATCTTGACCAACATTAAAATATTCAGAATCATGCCAACATAACAAGCAGTGATTCTATATTTTCAGCAATCACTTATTCATGCATTTCATTTCGTCTACGTATATGTTTTCGTATAATATTTTTATTCCTCGGTGTTATTAAAATAGTACAATGCTTTAAAGAATAAAAAATGGAAAAAAAAAAAGTAAAAAAGAAAACGAAGATAATGACCAACTAAAAAAAGTAAAAATACTTTTAGTGGCTGGTCCAAGAAAGATTGAGATATGATGATCGGAGGGCTGAGATCGTATTTGGAGTGAGTTTAGAAATTGAATCACATTTACTGTGTGAAAGAAAAGGAAAGGAAAGATAGAGCACGAGATTTTGGGTGGGCGTGAGATTTAGCGTGTTGCTTTTGTCTCTGCGAGTCTGTGACGGTTATTAGACTGAAAGTTGAAACTCAGCGACTATAGCGGAAGCTTTGCAATGGAAAGGCCATGGTCAATTGGAGTCAAACGCAGAAAACGACGTCCTTTTTTTTTTTTTTCTTATCTACACAAATCATATCTCAAATTCCGCGCCATTTTCTTCACGAACCTCAACTCTCCTATCTTTTCAATGGGTGTGTTTATGGAAAATTACGCTGTTTATTTTCAATTCGGAATAATATTATTTGTACTATTTTTATCCATTTTCCATCATTGAGATTAGCAATAATTATATATATATATATTTGTAAATCAGTGTATTTTCAATTAAAATATATATTTCCCTCTGAATTTTATTTCTTGCAATTTATTATGCCATAAATAAATAAAAGAGTCCATATTCAGGAGAGAAAGGACCAAAAAAAAAATCCAACAATTACATTTTATAGATAGATTAATTAATCCATCCATTAAGCGCTTATGATCTATTGGAAAACAGAAGATTATGGACAGAATTAAGGATATAATATATCTAATAACCATTTAAAATTGCAATAATATAAAAATGGAGTTGAATACTTTTATTATCTTTCTATATTTTGACATTTAAAAAACCTCATTGGGAATTTGACAAACCGAATATAATGGACCCACGATAGTTGAGCAGGGAACTTCATATTCCGTACACGTGGCATATATTGCTGTAGATTCGATACGAAATAGCAAATTTTTATTTTTTACAGAAATACGAATAACCATTGGTTGGTCGTGTCCGAATGGATATGACTGAAATTGGGGTCAAAGCTGCACATTTTACAAGATTTATCAACCATCTGATCATGTGGACGGCCAAGATTCGCTGAAGATTAAGAAGAACATTGGAGAACCTTGTATGGGATTGTGATCGACTGCAAAACCAATTACAAGTACATAAAGAGAAATTTACCACCCCAAAAAAAAGTACATAAAGAGAAGGAGAAGCAAAAGGGATAAGACGTGATAGAAAACGAAATTATTTTGAAAATATCTAAGCTTTTGGGAAAATAGCCAATCCACTATTTCGAAAAACATTACGTGGCAAAGCAATAAATTCTCTATATCTGGAAAGAAATTTCACTGCTCCGAGAAGACTACTTTTTTCCTTTACATGCATATAAACTCCACACATATGAGATCCATATGTATATAAAAGAATGGAGTATCAAATTCTACTTTTTTACCCGTGATTGTCTTACAAACTGTCTAATTCCCTCACAATACATAATTTTGGTGAAAAAAAAAGGAGAGAGAAATTAAACGTAGTATAATTATAAGATATGCTCTAGCACAAAATTACAGTAAAAATTGAGGTTGATTTAGAACATTATGGAAAGGGAGACAAATTGTGGTCTTATATTAGCAAAAAGTAGAGCTCGAGGGATAATTCAGGACTAAGAGATAAATTAGTTAAGGTTATAATTTTTTGTTAGAAAATACAGATCTTGACAAATTCATCACCCAGAGAATATATCAATCTCTATTTTTTTAATTTTTTATATTACAAAAAAAAGGTTTAAACGAGATAGAATTGGTATCCGCGTATGTTTTTTTTTTTTTTTTAATATATCCACATATGTNTGTAATATATCCACATATGTTTTGGTTTTAGCACAAAAAAAAAGAAATTTACATATTTCCGGGGACGAAATAAACAGTAAAACAGATGGGGTGCAGATACAAGAGTGTCCCGAGGAGGTCAAAATAAAGCAGTGAAAGCTGTCGCATTGTTCCAAAAATTTCCTTTTTTTTGGACACTTTATCGATGAACACAAATCCACACCGTATTTCTGATTTTTATTTAAATTAATAATTTAACCCAAAAATAGATGAAGTTTGAGGTCTCAAAGCTTGCAAAGCAAGAGCCACTCCCTCCCTGGTACCCAGTCCACGACACCGTCTACAAGGTACTTCTTTGGATGGGTGGGGGGTGGTGCGCTACGCACCCACTACATCTTAGCCATCCGAATTCCACGCGCTCTTTTTTCTCCGACAACACCTCGTTTCGAAACTGGTGGCGCTCTCTCTCTTGTATTTTTCCTTGTCTCGTGTCTCCTCCCAATTAATTTTGTTTGTCTTTGTGTATATATATATTTTTTAATTTTTCCTTGAAACAATTATTTGTTGTGTTTTTATATTTGCTTTTACTTGACTAAATAAGTATAACAATTATTTTATCTCGATTTTATCCTTTTTACATTCCAACATTATAATAGTATTTGATGATGAAGTTGATATTATAGTAATTTTAAATTATTATCATTTTTTCAAATGGTGTTTTAATCATTAAAAAAAATTGTAATAGAAGTAGGACTTTTTTTAGAGGTATGTAGAGGAATAAAGGGAAATCATCTTTACGGGAAATAATACAATATATATACTCCCTTCAAAATCTGAACTCAAACAATTTTAAATTTGTAGATCCATCAAAATTCATATGTTTCGTGGATATCAATAATAAAAAATACATATGTATAAGGCTTGTGGAAAAGTAAAAAATAAAAGTTAGAAATGTGGATAGGTGGGGTTACTGTCCCACCAAATGATAGTAACTTAACTGGGTACGCTACAAATTTCATTGCCATTAACTAATAGTATTAGAAGGTATTTTTGCGTGAACAGTTTTATGATAATGTCTATATTTTTTCATATGTGAAATTATAGATTCGAATAATTTTATTGATCAAGAAAATTTCTATAATCCTTTCTTATGTTTATATATTATATTATTATTCATATAAAAAAAAGCCAATAATAACAAAATAAAGTAGGAAGAGAGAAAACCTCCATAAAAGAGAAAGCGAATGTCAGAAATGTAGATCCATATAGTTATGGTAGTATTAGGTTGTTATACTTCCAAAGGATTTTAGCCGTTGGGATAAAATTTAGATTCCACCAACTTTATTAATGTGGATCTCTTATTATCAATGTGTGTTAAAATTTATAGCCCAAGTTTATGGCTACAACCTCCACGTACGGTAGGTGCAAGCAAATTCAAAATTTGAAGCTATTTAAAACATTTCTTTGCTACAATGCTAAATTGGTTGCAATGTCTGGCAGCGCATATTTAAACGTAAAATGTAGTTTTTTTTCTTATTATTATTATTATTTGGCTTTGATGTATAACAACATACTGTTACTCGCTGAAGTACTAATCATAAAAATAGAGAGATGACTATTAAAATATGTTAGTCAAAAGTAAAACAAGATACAAATTGTAATAAATAAATTAGAAGTTTAAATTGTAAATTTTAAAAGTTAAAAGATCTAAATTACAAAATTATGAACTACCAAAATACTATATATATTAAAAGTGGAGGATTTGCACTCGAATCCTTTACCAAAAAAATTAATGGCTTTGCTACTAGGTTTTCCCAAAGAACAACAATAATAGAAGTGAGCACTAATAAATTGTATAAATATTTAGTTCTATGGAATTAAGTTTTTGAGCATTTGACTCGCTACTGTAGTATCAATTATATGCAAATTGATATAAAATTCAATTAAAAGCATTCAGCATTTACTT
>QANX01004768.1:0-23645 GCA_003254975.1 Ochetophila trinervis
TTCAGCAATGGACATCCATACCAAAAAAAAAAAGCCATCTATTTAGTTTTGGAAGATGGAGAAGTGAGATCCATCTGGTGCTAAAACCGCGTTCGGTATCTAGAATATTTAAAAAAAAATAAAAAATTCAGTGAATGGATGTCTAAATTTTTTCATTTATAAATTAATGGAAGTTATCGTGTGACCCCCCACATAAATTTAAATGAAAAGTCATAAACACACGGACTGAAATTTTTCTCTTAAAATATCAAGTCTGTGTCAACTAAAGTTGTAGGATATACCTTTATTAGATAGGAAAAAAAAAATGTTTTTGCTACGATTTTTTTTTTGGGTAATCATATTATTATTATTATTATTTTTTATTTTTTTATTTTGCTGAAAAGGAAAAAAACATATATGTATCAGGGTCTTAAGCACGAGAGTTATCTAGTGAGTGAGTCAATCTTAGACGTCTTTGTAACCATGTAGGAATCCACACTGAAAATCTATATCACTGGAAATTCTTCCCCGCTTATGCAATAGCAAAGGAGATGAGACTTGAATTCAAATGAAACTACAAGACTCGAACTTCAACTCCTAGACTTGCAGATGTAAAAGTTCTGCTGGCTCCTACTATTGAGCTACACCTTCAAGTGTATTATTTTTTCTCTTTCTTTGACAAGAAAATTTCAACAAATAAATTGGTATTTTGAGAATGGCTATTCAGATTTTCATTTTTTGGTTCAGGAAAACGCAGGTCCGGGATCCTCGGGTTATAAATCAATTTATCACAAAAGTCTACCGAGAAAAAATCAGATTTTCGGTGACATAATAATCAACTAAACATGCTAAAAGGAATTTATCTGATTAATTAATTTATATAACATTTAGTTGCTTGAAAGCACAAATACTATGCCCGAAAGTTCCCATACAATTGCTCTAACTCAACCTCCCCGGCCAATTATCAACTTGTGAAAAATAAATAAAAACAAAGTATATATCATCTTCCTTCACATGTTTGGCTGTCCATAAATGTCAGAACACACTAACTTAACATGGGCATTAATCATTTATATTATCTCTTTTTATTTTATTTTATGTTTTACCAGAAAATTAACAAGGAGCATAATAGGTCTCCATTAGTTTTTATATTTTTTATCTTTTAAGAAGATGTTGGCAGTAGGATTTTATATTATTTGATAGGGCACTTTAGTATCTTTATAATTTATTTTGTTCATACATGAGACTCTACAATTAATTTTAGCATTTTAATATTTTCAGATTTAAAAAAAGTTACAACGCAGCTCAATTTCGTTAAATTTAACATTTTTCATCAAAATAGAATCACATGCACTGCAAATTTTTAAAATTTTTTAAAATTTAATTTCTTAATTTTTCAATTTATCAAAATTTAAAAAGATTAAATGCATTTAGAACTCTTTAGAATTTTTTTTACCAATTTTCTGAAATACTAAAAAAGTTATCTAAATTTGTTTTTATCTGAATTTTTTTATTTAATCTTAAATTGTTAAATATAATTTTTTATCATGATTTTTTTTTAATTCTAAAATATTTTTCTTCTAATTTGTTTTTTTGTCTAAAAATCTCCTTCATCCTAAATTACTAATTGAGCCTATATATTTTTCATCATATATTTTTTCTTCATGAAAATATTATTTTAATCTTATACTTTTTTTTTTTTATCGTGAAAGTTTTTTTAACTTATATATTTTTCAACATGAATTTTTTTCTATCCTATATATTTTTTATAATGAAAATATTTTTTAATCATATAAAAAATTTAATCCTAATTACTAAAAAAAAATTATGATGAAAATTTATTTCATCTTATATATATTTTTTCATCACAGGATGAAAAAAACAAACATTATATGAAAAAACAAATTAATGATGAAAAGAAATTTCATGATAAAAAAATTGGATTTATATATATTTTTTAATATTTTAGAAAATTGTTAAAATAAATTTTAGAAGATATTAAAGTGCATTTTGACATAAAGTGTTAGATTTAACATAATAGAACTATATTATAATTTTTTTAAAATTTAAAAGTATTCAAATGCTAAAATTAATTACAAAGCCTCTTGTATGAATGAAATTTCTTATATGAATGAAATTAATTTTTAAAATCTTAAAATGCATTTAACTTTAATTTTTTGATAGGTTTCTAAGCATGAATAATATTCAAATTTAATATTAGAAACTGGCAAGGGTTTATCAACACTGCTTACCATTCTATCAAGAATTATATTGATCCTCACGATTTCTTAATTATTTAATTTCAACTATTTAATTATTAGAAAGTTGATTACCAAAAACGTGTCCCATTCTTTGACTCATTATCTAGCTGTGACATCATTTCTGTTGATCCGGAAATACAACGTTTAGATTACGGCTTTTATTTATCATATTTTGTTATCTAATTACTAAAAGTAACCCCATAAAAAAATAATACTCGAAATAAACTATTCAAAAAAATAAAAATACTAAAAAACAGAGTAGGGAAAATGTCTATTGGTTTGATTATAAGATTTTAACAGAAATTCCAACCAAATCATATCCACCACTAACCCCGAACAGATGGAGATTAAATAATTTTTTTAATAGAAGATAACATATATAAATTAATGTTCAATAGAATTGTATGAATCTGACGCTAACAAATTAGTAGTTAATATTAATTATGTACTATATGTATATATATATATATATATAGATATATGAATATTGGAAATACTCTATGTTGCTATAAATATACATATTTATACTAAAAAAGAAAAAAAATTATATATTTTGGTAACCCTTTTATCAAATACACAGTGCATATAATATAACATTACTATTGGCAAAATATTTATATATATAAATATATATAAAGTACACAATATTGCATTAATGTATATAGGAAAATATTTTAATGGACAACCACTACAAGAAATCTGGCCTACAGCGACAATGGCTTTTCGTGCCTAAAGGCCATTTTTTCGTCGCTAAATCCATTTAGTTATGCAAAACACATCGTAATAGCTCTGTGATAGTAGGTGCGACACTGAAAATTTCTAGCTACGAAAAAAGTGTCGGTTCATGACCGAAGACCAATTTCAAAATTTTAAAATTTTTCGTGACTGAATGTGTCACAGTTAGTCACAAAAACTGTTGTAACTGAAGTCTCATGTTTTCGTTATTGAAACTGTTGCTTTCGTGGCTGAAGTGTCAATCAATTACGAAAACTGTCGTGTCTATTTCGTGCAATAGTCACGACAACCATGCCGTGACTAATTCGAAGTGTTTTATTTATGTTCGTGACTAAATTGCCTTGATATTAGACATGAAAACATTCGTGGCTAAATGTATGATATATTAGCCACAGTAGTCGTTTTCAGTTAGCCATGAAATATTTTTTCATGACAAATTGCATATTTTTTTGTCACGAACAATAAATTTTGTTACTAAGTTTGGTTCAATTTATGCGTATACATTTTTTGTTTCGTGGCTATTTATATTAGCCACGGAAGTTATACATAACTAATGTTCTGGAAACATTACCAGTCTCATATTAACAAGTTACTCACATGCTGAAATAAAACATATATAAGTTCCAAATCGCATCCACAACCAACAAACAAAAACTAAACGAACAATTTCTTATCAAAATATTATGCTTTACTTTTAACAAACCATCCCAAAATATTACTATATATCCACAAAATATATATAAGTCTAAAGTTTCAGCAATCAGTTTCTCATTTCCTAATCACAACATGTGCAAGTTAAGATGTTAGCACTTAACATCTTCAAAAAATATATATTAACAATTGACCTTCAAACTACTATTTACTGTCATCTCAAAAGTACGGTACCAGCTTGCATACCACATTCATTTTGAGTCCAAGCTAAGGAAACTTGCACATCAGTCAAGCAAAAAGCACCAACACAATTTCAGACATATACGTTATGTAAGGCTCATTAACACAATATCAGCTTTTTGCACTGCTGCCTCCTCTCTCTTTTATGCATTTTCAGCTTCTCTTAAAGCGTTTTGAACCCTCCACAATTTACATTTTTGGGGCTTCGCACCTTCACCTAATCCACATACGTAGCAGATTTTGGCGGCAAAACCATATCAAATAGTTCATCCTCTCCCACTTCAATGTCGCATTCCTCATGTGTCTCATTCTCAATGGGTCTTCTGATCTTAAGCACTCCTAAAATGAGTTCCACGAGTATAATGTACCAAGGAATATGAGGGTATACCATGTTTTTCATAACCAGCAGTTACTTTCAAAAGACCACTAAGGTCAATGCATCCATGATCATCCACCTACGTAAAAAAATATTTTTTTTTCTCAAGATTAAATTGTATATAACTTCACTTCAGAGAAAGTACAATAGAGGCATTATTTAATATGTTACAATCAATCAATGTAATATTCTATTATCCCACCACAGCCAATGAACTTCATATACCACCACGACATTGTTTAGGATTTTATAATCACTTATAATGATGTCTCTACTAAGAAAAAATGTATTAAAAAAAATTCTAAAAGTGAAAAACAGATGTTTATTAACATATAAATTTACAAAGAGCTGCCCAATTTATTGTTGACATTTTCAATTGCACTTGATAAAAATTACATTGACTCTCCCTAGCCACATAAAGAAATATTATAGACCATTGAGGATCCCAATAATTAAAAAAATTGCTTACCTTAAAAGTCTTATTGTCACTTAAAAGTCTCCACTTTCCAACCTTGCCAGATGCCTTGACCAAAACTCTTCTAAGACAAGTCTTACAACTCGACTCCATGATCTCCATCTGACAAATAGGACAAAAAAGCACAGCATTACATTATAATTAAGAATCCTCTCCAACCATACAATGAGGAGGTTAACAAAGAGTTTCTCTCAAAGAAACATCTTGAAACAAAAGAGTTGTGGCTTGTCTTGTAACTAGTGGCACATGATAAAAACTGCACTTGCATGTTATTGGAGAATGTAAAATTAATAGGATATCTACAAACTTGTAAAATAGAAGAAGAACATGCGCCTTCTGCCACTGCACAACCACTGCTCGTACTAGAACTAGTTATGGCTTCTAAACTGTAGATTGGCCAATTTTTATCTCTTTTTGGTGCATGCAATGGGTGCTAATCATTATCATCAGCTTGTGGTGCAAACAAGGATGGTTCAGTTTGGAAGTCATAACTAGTTCTAGTACTAGCAGTGGTTGTATAGTAGCAGAAGGAGGATTTGGATGAGGAAATTCAGCACTGGTGCTGCTAGTACTAATAGCAATGTAGTAGAGAAATGAGTTCGATAGTAGCAGAAACTGTGACAAGGATGAGGAGATTAAGTGCCAAATTACCACGCTCCAGCTTTTGATCCCCAATTTGACATTTATATATTACCAGTCAAATTCTATCCACCATGACTAGTATACACAATATTATCCGCATTATCCAAGTCATCCTCATACATGCCAGACAAAACAATAGATATTGCAAGTGGGAATGTATAGCTACTATACTCCCGCACTTCAACCAAAAAAAGTATTTCACCAATTCAATAACAATGTTAGCTCTTTAGATGGTATGTAACTTAATTTTGGTTGCATCAACATATACTACCACCAACACAGACAGCACAAAAGTAATAAATAATAAAATGATAGATCCATAACTGAAATACTTGTCCAAAGAGAAAGAACAAATTACCCCTTTACTGTAGGAAGCCTCCATAAAATCAATTCCTTTTAGCTAGTGGCTATGGAAACCAACAACAACCATTTCTGCTCGGGAATAGAACTGATGACCAACATTAATACCTGCCACCATGAGGAACTTTAACAAAGAAAAAATATAAAACAGATGCATGTTTCTACCAAGGTTAGACAAAGATCAAAATTACACAAAAGCATACATGTTTAGTTAACCGAACACAACAGCAGTAAACAACATATCGGCAAAAATAATGTGAAAGAAAGCAACAAACCTGGAACGTTGCCAAATCTTTTTTCACTATACAAGGTTTCTTTGGTCTCTAACATCTGTTAGAGATTTAATTCACAAACGTTAACAAAAAGGGAATGAAAGTGCAACTGAACTTCAACACATGGACAGTGAAATTAAACTCACTAAGAAACATTAAGCATCAATTAAAAAATGGAAGAATGAAATCCTAGAACTTTTTTCAAACTCATATACTTACAAACAAACTAACAAAACTACCTTTATACCTTTATCCTCTATATAGACAGCAATTTATAAATATCAATAACATAACAAACCATATTCATGCAATATATGAAGCATTTTTATTTCTTATACATAATATAGATTAAACATAAAAGTGCTAGAATATATTAAAATTCTTTACCTCATAATATATATTAGTTTGAGACTCTACTTAAATTGTTGATTTAATAATTGATATACCTTAATAATTTTTCTTTCTAACAATTAGTGTTCCTGTATTCTTTTATTTGCTTCTTACTTGGAGATAATTCAATATTTAAAAAGCTGATGATACGTGGTGATGATATGATTAGCAGTTCATATGGTCATGCCCTTTTTATAACTTTGGGCTTTGGCTTCTTTATAAGTTGTGCAAGGAATTAATGCAAGATGAGATGTATAGCCTTATAAGTAGAAGCTAAATATGCTAAGGGTGTTATATTAGACGTTCAATGGGACCAATTAAGTGGCTAATGTCTGTAAAAGGATAAACAGATTTGAAAAAAATGTAAATACACATTTTATGATTTTCCACAAAGTAGATAATGCATTCTAGTAGTGGTGGTTAGTTTCAAGAAATTGTAATGATGATAAAGATTATGTAAGATTCAATTAAAGGAAATGAAGATTAGCATGTGGCATAGGAATGTGAGTGACTAAAAATTACTAATTATTATTATAATTATTTTGTTTTTCAGTACTGGAGGCTGGTTGTAGTCTTGTAGAGTAGATATGTAATGGAATTGAAGCAAAAAATGCCATAAGAGCATAATGGCAGAGAGTTTTCCTTGAAAACTTGCTTTGTCAATAATCATGTAAAATCTGTTAAAATGCTTAATGCTTATATAATTCTAAAGTTTGCATGAACTTTCTAAAATACTCTGTCAAGTGTTTGAGTAAATTATAGTTATATCTCGAACTGAGTTTATACTTTGTATTTGTTTTGTGCCACTGTTATATCTTTTTATTTCTTATACATAATATAGATTAAACATAAAAGTGCTAGAATATATTAAAATTCGTTACCTCATATACTTATAAACAAACTAACAAAACAACACATATCTAGATTCAAAACAAATCAACCAAAAATTCATATAAAAGTGAAAGCAGAGAAAAACTATTATACAAAAGTTAGTTTTACCAAAACCCCAATTAGAAAAGAACCCCAAAAAGCCGATCCAAATGCCAAAAGCAAACTTAAGCAAACGAAATGGCCTTAAAAAAACTAAATGAAACTCAAAAATAAAACCCTAAATCGAAGGGAATAAGAGATAGTAAGAAGCAATCCACGAAAGCATGTTGTAGAAAAGAAAGAGGTCATTTCCGTGAAGAAAAGCATATCAGAAATTTTAGGAGAAAAATTATGAACAACCAACCTCTGCATCTGACGCACAAAGTCAGAAGTTGACGATGGCGGTCTTTCAGCAATACGGCGGCGATTTTGGCGATTTGGCGCACCAAAACTTCCTCTGTTTCGCCTGGACATTTTGGGTTCGGCTAGCCGGGGCAATGGGTGGTTGTGTACTGGCGGCCATTGCTTGCAATGTTCAGGAAAGCCACACCATACCATTTTAGATGAAGGGCACGCACACAAGAAATTTACAAAAACGGTGCCCTTTTGGTATTTTGTTTTTTGTATCTAATATTTTTTTTTGGAAAAAAAAAATTATTCTGTCACGAAATTATTTTTGTGACTGTATGAATTTCGTCAGTTGACCAGTCAAACGCATACTATTAGTCATAAACACGAAAAATTTTGTAACTGTAGGTTTGAAATTTTTGAAAGGAAAATTTTCCTCCGAAAAATTGACCATTTATCACAAAAAAATGGTACAATTTTGGATTTCGAAACTGAAAATATTTAATTTTTAAAATAGTCATGAAATTTTTTTTTCGAAACTGAAAAGGTATCTTCAGTCACAAAAATGAATTTGTAGCTTCAATTTTCGTTATTGTAGCCCAAATTTCTTGTAGTGAACGTTTGACAAGAAAATTGGAGAGAAACTGATTTTGACCAATTGAGTATTTATGAGAATAATTAATCAAAGTCCCCAGCTAGAACTTTAGTCTCTAAAATAGATGGATTGAAAATGTTGAAAATATTAAACGTAGAAAGGGTTTTCATGAAGGGAAGTAGTAAGTGAGGACAACGGCCAGATTTGTAAAAGAGAAAGAAGAATAATTGAGAATACCCAAAAACAAACAAGAAAGGTGGACTTAGAATATATAGAATCACCTGCACTGCATTAATGTTCCAAGCGTGAAAAATTCTATGACCAGCCGAAATATTGGGCCGTAGAAAATATTGCACTACTAAAGGTCAACCATTCATATTATAACTTCTAACTTAATATTTTTATTATTTTTTTTTCCATTTTAATTTTAATTTATTTTTTAATTTCCGTCATTGTCCGTTTATATATATTTCGATTAATGTTACATATATTAGCGGGTGTTTCAAGTTTGGCGTCTGAAACACGTTGAGTTTGGGAGGGTTTTTTCAGGTGGTATATAAAATTTTATAAGTTTAATATTCCATATGTGACAAAAACATTGAACAAAGAAATATAACTCTTTTAGTTGTATGAATTTAAAGATAAGAATCATTAGTAGGAAGTGAAAAAGATGGATGGTAATAATTCGCAAAGAGATGACTTTCAAAGTGTAAATGGATTGACTTTGACTCACTGAGATTATTATTAGCAAAAAGCAGCCGCACCTAGTTTAGTATTATATTGGTTGACTAAGCTTCACCTTCAGATTAATGCAGGATATATTTTAAGTTATTTTGCTCTTTTATTGTTTTTTTTAATAGATATAAACATGCATATCTACAATAATTGTAGACAATCTCTTTTACTTGCAATGATTATGGAAGTGCCATTTGAGAGTCGACCTCATCTCTTATAATTAAAATGTTAATTTTGTATTCACAAGACTTTCTTCCATATAGATCGTGTTTGTTACGTTGGAGATGGGGACCGGATTGGATTGAGAAATCCGGTCCTCTCCTTATCAGGTGTTTGGTGAGCGTCGGACTGGTATTTCTCAATCCAATTCTCGAATTCGGTTAGCCAACTTAAAGAAGTGGCCGAATCTTCCTCGCAGACACGGGATACAGCAAGCGGACTCGGATTATTTTCCCTTGACCACTGCCCCTCTCCAGCCGCGTCCTCAACTCTCTCCAGCAAAGCTCCCCCTCTCCAGAAAATCTCCCCCTCTCCACAAGTCCCCCCCTCCAGCAAAGCTCCCCCTCTCCACAGCAAAGCTCCCCTGTCCTCTCCAGCAGATCCCCGAAGGAACCCAGATCGGCTCCCCCTCTCCACAGTCCTCTCCAGCAGATCCCTGAAGGAACCCATATCGACTCCCCCTCTCTACAGCAAAGCTCCCTTGTCCTCTCCTGCAGCTTGACGAAGGAACCCAGTGGTGCTCCCCGTTTCCACAGCTCTCTCCTATGTCCTCTCCAGCAGCTCGACGAAGGAACCCGAGTTTGTCCTTGAGGTTAGTCGATTCTGATTTAGAATCGGTGAAAACCGATTTTGCTGGATTATAGATGGAATTTAGGACTGGATTTTGCTCGAATTGTAGCTGGATTGTAATTGGATTTTTGCTCGAATTTTTTTTCGGATTTTTGCTGGATTATACCTCGAATTTTGGAAATTGTTTGCTCGAATTGTAGGGTTTATTTTTGCTGGAATGGATTGTTTATTTTTTCAGAGAATTTTGCTTGAATTTTTTGCTCGAATGGATTTCTGGATTGTTTATTGTTTTTGGATTTCTGAATTTTGCTTGAATTTTGGAAATTGTTTGCTCGAATGGATTTCTGGATTATACCTAGATTCGAATATGCAAGTTGGTGGTGCACCTGATTTTTTTCATTTTTGAAAAGACAAAAGTTTGCAGAATATAAGTTTGATTAAAAAAAAATTCATTGAAAAATATTGTTAAGAGGAAATAAAAGAAAAAAGATATGTATATTCAAACCTGAGAATGATGCAGTGGTTGGGAGGAAATAAAAAATGTGTAAATTAGTGTTAAAGTCTAAAGATTATTGTTTATTTAGTTACTATAAAACAACACACTTAACAATTTTTGGAATAATAAATTAATACCATATCATTTTTCCAGACAAATTTTTGAACTAATATGTAACAATTTTTGAACTAATAAATTAATACCATCATTTACTATATCTATTAGAATTACTAATAGGTCAAAGTTATATAAGAGTTTTAAAATATAAATATTAATGTATTTTATGATTTTAAATTTACTTCTAAAACATGAAGTTCAATCCAATGTTTTTCAAAAGTAGCAAATTATGCAACATATCTTAATTAGTTATGCAACATATCTTAATTAAATAATTATATAAATTCAATGTATAGTGTATACATATAATTTATATTACAATTTCTACTATAATCAAACAAATATAAAATATATTGATAAAATTAAATTTTTATCCAGTCCAGTCCGAGACTACACCAAACACAGTATATCATATCCGATCCAGCCCGGTCCTGCACCAAACACAGGACAAGATTTGAGAAATCCAGTCCAGCATTATCCAGTCCGATCCAATCCTGCCAACTATATCTGATCCAGTCCAATCCTGGGTACCAAACGGACCGATACAGCTTCTATGCACTTGCTCTCTATCAGCTAGTTGTTGGTTATAGCTGGCTGGCCTTGGAATTAATATTGGGAGATACGTAATAAAAAGAGATTAAAAAGTGTTTGTATATATAATAATAATATTTTACGGGATAATCTTGGCATTTTATGTTATCCGACAGAGACCGACCTATATATATATATAGTTAGTTTTGTTATAAAATTTACATGTTATAAAATTTATGGAGCTTAATAGATGATTTTTTTTAATTTTTTTATTACATATTTTTAAATGCTATAAATTTTAAAATTTTATCAAAAAAAAATAATTAAAAAATATTACTAAAATACTAAAACATACCTAATTATTATATTTTGTATATCATTTTTTTTTGTTTTTTTTAACCCAATAACTTTAAATACTATAAAGTCAAAAACTATTATTTTTAAAAAAAATTTAAAAATAAAAATAAAAATATTTTTGTTGTGAAGTTACGGAATAATATTATTTTTATAGAAAGAGAATTGTGATATGATCGAAATATGTTGTGAACAAAGAATACATTTTAAAAATCTAGCTGAATGAACTAAATGACAACGTTTAACCACATCGAAAATTCTCAAATGAGAATACATGTTCTCAACAAATCAAAACTTTACATATATAGAAATCATATTTGTTTACTGATAAATGATGAAATTTGGGAACATAATTTGCAAGATATAGGGAATATTGGTATTGTATTGACCAGTCTTGGTCAAATGAAAGGATCGTTATTGGTTATTTCCTTTAGGTGTTTTTTATTTTTTATTTGTTACTAATATATTTAACAACGGATTGACTTTTCTTATTTGTGTTTTTCTTTTCTTATTGTTATAACGAGCGACAGGTGGAAATAAAAATTTATTTTTGGGATTATTGAGTTTTCATCCTCTCAGTTTTTATTAATTTAGTATAGTGCATGTTTTTTAGATTTATTTAATTCACATCCTCTTATTTATATATATAGTCATATTATTATAAAATATATTTGATAATTTTAAAATGTAGATTGTCACTAATAATAGTTATTAGTAATGTTTTATTACTAATTTGTCATTAGTAGTAGACTATTAGTAACGATTTATATTTTTAAATTTTTAAATATACTTTACAATAGTTTAACTATGATTCATGCTAAATTTGTTATTAATAATAGCTATTAGTGATACAACTTGTATAATTCCAGACTATAAGTCCTGGAAGTAGGAGAGAATAATTATATATATAAGACATAATATCGGCATTTTCAATTATAAATGTAGATTGCTCTTTTTATAGCATAAAAATCAAAATTATCTAAATCTAGATGATATAAATATAGAGTTAAATATAAAATTATTTTTTAATAGTAAGAAAGCTATTTATGGCTAGGGTTAGTGTGCATGTGTTGCTAGGTAAATGGTTAAGGGAATTCATATAGAGGCAAAACTAAATCTCAGAAAATAAGTTTGTATGGTACCCAAAAAAAAATCCTTATGCAAATATGACAATCATATATATTATGCAAATATGTTTGTACAGTACTGAAGACAGACTTGCTTCTTCATTCTTATGCAAATATGACAATCATATTCACTTTGAAATTACATATATTATATTTTTGAAATAACAATATTTAATCCAATTTCATATATATATATATATATCATGACATGAAATTAATCATATATTTTGATTACGATAACATAGTCTCTCTCCCTCACTCTCACTCTGTCTTTAATGGTAATTGCATCATCTATTTTCCAAAAAAAATAAAGTTATGCATAACTTTTGTATGAAATTTTTAGAAAATCCATAATCAATTAATAATTTTTAAATGCATTTAATAACACTAGTTATTCAATTAGATCTTAGATGAAAATTTACATTCCATATAAAAAAATATATATTTTACTCTATTATATCATTGTCGCGTGCAATGCACGTGGCCATGCTTAATATATATTTATAAAGATTGGACGGGTCATGAGATACATATGTTTAGTCTGGGTTTCTAATAAACCAAACAATTTTCTGTTATCTTAGTTTTTAAAACAAATATTGAACCCTTATCTTAAAGGTAGGAGGATTTGAACTTAAAATATTTTCAAATAGGTATATACAATCAATTGTCATATGACAAAATTGCAACAATTTTTTTTTGTTAAAGAACAAAAGAAAAAACTTAGAATCATTTCAAAGATAAACAAATAATTTATTATTTAAGATCTAGTAGTGAAGATATTTGTATAAAACTATATTTTTTTAAACTGCTCCGTTGATGCATCTGCTTCTTTCCTTTCTTACGTCTTATTATATTTATTATTTTAATCGTATATATCTCAAGCCTTCCCTCCTCGCAATTACAGTAAATAGTCTTCTTAAAATGAAAGCTCTCATAGTACGTTGAATCTCAAGGCAAATAAATTAAAATAAAATTAGAAATCTTAGAGATAAAATATATAAATAAATAAATAAAAAGAAAAATAATTTGTAGAGGTAAATTTCCTGAGATTGTTTTTTTTTTTTTTTGGCTAAGCATGCGAGCAAGCGAAGCAATATCCATGTAATCAGCAATCACTAGAAATAGTGAGTTGATTATTTTTCTTTATATCATGACAGCAAGCTGACCCTCTCTCTACTTTTTGACTTGGACTTTAAACTCGGTAGACTTTGGGGCGCTAGGAATTTTCCACATACTAATTTTGCATGGCTTAGGCTTAGCCAATGCTTGCTACTAACTTTTCTTTTTCTTTCTTAAATCCCAATTAATTTAAATGTTTCTGAATTAATAAATTGATCATCACCCTCTAGGAAATAATCTTTTCCCCCGTGGGGCTATAACTGGAAATTTGCAGATTCGGAACCCAACAAAACTATAAAACGTACCAATTTTAAAGTTTACAATTGAGTCATATCCTATAATAATTGATTGCCTATATGGGTCTTGAATTTGACCATTACTAAATATGGATAGGTAATGTGGGGTAGATTTAATTTGGGGTCACTTGGCAACTGTTACGATATTTCCTCGGATTCCTCCTAAGCTCCTAGGTTATTATTAGAAATATTATACATATAAACATCTATGCGCAATTTTTTTTACTGATATTTTATACCATTTTATTTTAGGAATTTAGCGATTTGGTAACTTAAGTGCTTAGGATTGTTATCTTACTACTTAAATTTTTAATTTTAAATATCTTTGCTATTTGGAAAATCATGGTTGTCATTCTAAACATGTATATTCTTTTTAATTTTATTTTTCTTGAAATATTAATGGTGGACATATATGATCAGTATGATTTTAATGTGTAGTTAGCAAATTAAACTGTAATTAGGATTTAGGATATATTAGATTTTTTTATTTTTTTATGAATAAGATATATTACATATCGAATAAAAGAAAGTCTTCCAATAAAAAAACTAGCTCAGTGACAATGTTCATCTTTTATATGTGCGATTCTGAATTCCAATAATTTAATAATCAAATAAAATATACCAATGAGATATTGAAATTACAAAAATAATAATAATAATAATAATATATAACACAAATCTTATTACTGACGTAAACATTCTCTGCAAAATTCAACCAGTTTGATTTCTCGTCTTTGGTCGATCCCAAGGGGTAGTATCCTTTGGTGAATGCTAACTATATAACTTAAACATCCACTTGTTAAAACTATTAACCACTCGTATTAATGAGCCCTTTCAATTTCATTTTTTTTAATATATATTATTTTTCTTCTTTCGTCATTTGCAATTAGAAATATAGGTTGTTGCTCTTTTCCAATTTATTGCAGGAAACAAAAACATATTATATAGATGAAGACCTATAAAATAATTTTAAGCACATAAAAGTTTTGCCTGGCAGTATTATTAATTTTACAAAAAAATCAGTACGGACCACTTCAATCATCAAATTACATTTGAACTTAAGCACACCAATTTAATTTTTTTTATCATCTATTATTCGTTTCAAGCAGTGTTGGTAAAATTTGATTTTAACAAACGTAATGTATATAAATTGTTAGGAAAAAATATATAAAAAAAATGATAACTGGCAGCTTTTGGAAAAAAGTAATTCACCTAATTTATATCTACCCATTTGGGTGAAAATATAATATATATATATATATAATAAATATTATATTTGAATATATAGACATATTATATGAATACGATATTATATTAACTTATAGTAAAAAAAAAAAAAAAACTAATATTACGTACTAGAACACTATAATTCTAAACTGTATTGGAATACGAAAAGAAATCTCACTTTATTACATTACAATCCCACTATTTTTATCTTTTGGTAAAATAACATTACTTTCTGAGTAAAAACAAAAACAAATTTAAACAAATTTTTAAAAAAAAAAAAACGTAATTCCACTTTTTTTTTTCTTTTTTCTATTACTATAGTCACAAGTAATTACTCCGCATCAAGCTAGCGATATGCATCTAAACAATTGCATATGTATATATATATATATATATACATATATATACACATGATGCCGCTAAGGCACCCAATCAGGTTCCCTTAAAGAACTCAAAAATACAGAAAAAACTAAACGCCTGAAAACACACGTGCAGTCAAAATTGTTAACTACGTAAAAAAATTAATCTCGGTCAAAATTTTGAGTTAGTCAAAATTGAGATAAAAAATTGAAAACGGTGCGTTTGGGTTTCTATCTTTCCGCGACCCTTCGATGCTGAAGGAGCTCAAATTTGGTATGTCTAAGATACACTTAGTGAGCATGACTTGGGAAGATTGGAAAATCGGGTTTGTTCGCGCGGCTATCCCGCAAATCCAATTGTCGATCTTGAATTCAATGATAGCGGTGTGCAAATTGTCAGGCGATTTGTTCCCGAATTGCAAAGCATCGGCGAAGAGTATTTCTATCAGCGTGGGAATCATGAATTTTGTTGGATGCTGGTTTGGGGCAACGCCGGTGTGCCACGGTTAGGCCTGGCAACGTGTCGTGTTGAACCGTGTTCGTATCGTGTCGTGTTCGTGTCGTGTCAAATTTTGTTCACCCGAACCCAACCCGTTAAGTTTTCGTGTTAAATCGTGTTCGTGTCGTATCGTGTCGTGTTTTATTCGTGTTTACTAGACATGTACATGAGTGTTTTATTTTTTTTATTTAAATTAATATATATTGTCAAATGATAAATTATTATCAATTCATGTCTATTAAGCCTAAATACATATTCAAATAATATGCTAAATATCTTAAAAAATATATATTAACATACTAAAATTCAACATAAATAATAACTGTGAATTTAAAATATGTAAAATATTACGAATTAAAGCTATATTAAATATTTATCGTGACTAAAAAATAAAATATGCATTTCAATTATAAATTTAAAAATATTCCAAAAATTATAAAACAAACTAAAATTAATTTAAAAATATTTAAAATATTATAAACCAAACTGAAATTGCACATCCAATATAAGTAATAAAAAAAATAGAATCTAAAACAAAATATTAATATATAAATAGATATAAAAATTGTCATTTTCTAATGAAATAAAATATGAATTTTATAGTTTTCTAAAACTAAAAAAAAAAAGTAACGTAAAAAGCTAACTATAAAAAATAATTAAATTAATATTTTTTTATCGTGTCTTATCGTGTTAACGAGTTCCAACCAGTTTCAACCTGTTTTTTTATCGTGTCTTATCGTGTGACACTGATATCAATCCGACCCGGTATCGCAGACCCAAACCCGCAAATTATCTTGTCGTTTCGTGTCGTGTTATCGTTTCGTGTAGCATTTTGCCAGGTCTAGCCACGGTGCCGGTGGACTCACCGGGCAGTACCAATTTGGAGGTCAGAGCGGTGCATCAGTGGTGTTTCTGGGGATAGGGAAACTGGTTCTTATGTTGTTGTTTGGGAATTCTTTCGTGAGCATTCTAAATCAGTTCCCAATTAGGATTCTCGGTGAACTTTTACTTTTCGCTGGGATAGAATTGGCAATGGGCTCCGGAGATATGAATTCTAAAGAAGAGGCTTTTGTTATGTTGCTCTGCACAGCTGTTTCGTTGACTAGTCAAGCGCTGAAATTTTGACTGAGGCAGTGTAAACAGCTCCGTGTCTTCGGTCTTGCTAAGAAACTCAAATTCGGGTGCCTTAGCAGGGCTGTATATATATGGGATCTTTAAAAATTTCATCTTAGAGCATTTTTAATGGGTTTTTTAAAAATTTTATATTCTGTATTTTAAAGAGCTGTATCTTTTTTCATAACTTCAATGGGCTCTTTAAAATAAAAGTTTAAAATGAAGAGTCAAACTTGGCTCTCCAAATGTAAAAAATCAAACTTACTTTCTATATCAAACTTAATTTATTATTGCATAATTTTTTAAGTAAATATATTAATTATAATTTTATATTATAATTTTTTAATATTATTTTGGTATATAAATGATAAAAAAATATATGGATTATAATTGTTTATGGAAAAATGTAAAATGCAAAATGATTATAAAAAGTATTATTAAAGTTGACAAACAATTACATTCTTTATTTTTATTTTAAATTTAAAATATTTTTTATTTTAAAAATAATATTTTTTAAATAAAGAGCATCGTTGAAAATGATTATATATATATATGTATGTATGTATGTATGTATGTATGTATGTATGTACGAACGAAAACACTCTATAGCCTATAATATTCCGTGTTGTATTAAACTGGGGCATAATAGATAGCCTTCATTTAGCAAAAAAATAATAGATAGCCTACTTTCCTCCCTTTGACCACCGAAGGCCGGCTTGGAATAGCTTTTTTTGGTAAAAATTGTCATGTCATCAGAAGCTACGACTAGCAAGAAACAAAGACCAACTCCTCCTCATAACTCCGTTTTCCTTCCTCATCTTCTTCAATCATAATACCTCTATAGCCGCATTCTCTTACCAACACATTCTTCTCCTTTTCCATACATACTCCATATCCTATGTACCTCTCTAGATCTCTCTCTCTATCTGTGTTTCTGCATCAAATATATTCATACCAAAACCCTTTTATTTTTTAATTTTCTTTTCCCAATTAATGGATGATATCGAAGTCCCTCACTATTTCGTCTGCCCTATCTCCCTCCACATCATGAAAGATCCCGTAACCGCGATAACCGGCATCACATACGACCGGGAGAGCATCGAGCACTGGTTATTCTCCAACAAGAACACTACCTGTCCTGTTACCAAACAGCCCCTGCCAAGAGACTCCGACTTGACTCCCAACCACAATCTGAGACGTTTGATTCAGGCGTGGTGCACCGAGAACGCTTCTCAAGGCATCGATCGGATTCCGACTCCGAAACCACCTCCGAGCAAAGCTCAGGTAGTCAAGATGCTCAGAGACCTAAAGCACCCTCAGCTCCAATCCAAAGCCATGTGCCAGCTGGAGCTCCTAGCGGCCGAGAACGAAAGGAACAGGAAGTGCATGGTCGAAGCCGGAGTTTCGAAAGCCATGCTGATGTTCCTGCTGAACTGCTGCTTCAAGAGAAACCAGACTGAAGGCCTCGAAGAAGCTCTCAGCGTGCTTTTATTCGTTGGAATTTCCTCCTCCGAAATGAAACAGATTCTAACGGAAAACGAACAGCTTTTGGATGCTCTCACATGGGTTTTGAGATGCAGCAGCATGGCAAGCCATATGTCGGCGATCAAAACGCATGCCTTGCTGGTACTGAAATCGATCGTCGAAAAGGTGGACCCCAGTGTTCTCGGGAGGCTCAAACCCGAATTCTTTGCACTGGTAGTTGGGACTCTAAGAAACAGAAACGGCACTCAAGAGATCAATGCGGCGTTGCACATCATGATGGACACGTGTCCTTGGGGAAGGAACCGCGCGATGATGATCGAAGCCGGAGCGGTTTTCGATCTGATCGAATTCGAGTTCGGGATGTCTGAGAGGAGGACTAGCGAATTGGTATTCGGGATTCTGTTCCATCTGTGTTGCTGTGCGGATGGTAGAGCTCGGTTTCTTAGTCACAGAGGGAGCGTTTTCTTGGTTTCGAAGAGGATTCTGAGCGTTTCGCCAGCTGTCGATGATCGAGCGCTGATGATTCTTTCTCTCATCTGTAAGTACTCGGCTACGAACGCTGTGATTCAAGAAATGTTGGAGGTTGGAGCTGTGGCTAGGCTTTGCACGCTGTTTCAGGTTAACTGCGCTTCGTATTTGAAAGACAGAGCGAGGGAAATTCTGAGATCGCATTCTGGGGATTTGAAAAAAAACTCACGCTGCGTAGGTGGTTCTCTGTATCCTATGATTTAATTGTGGAATTTTTATTATTTATTTTACTCCAACTGCAATTTTCTGTCTGGGGAACACACAAATAATATAGTACTAGAAATTTGTCAAATAATATATGATTTTTTATTTTTATTTTTTTGGAACAGACAGAGCGAGATCTCAGGCTGGATTAGTTTAATATATGTGGAATTAATTATCATTTGGGAGGGAAATTTTTTGTTGTTTATAGACAAATTCATTAACGAGAAGCTTTCTGTTCCGTATGTGTATACTGTATATTTTTTCTGTTAGGGGAATTACGCCTGACTTATACCTATTTCATTTTATGCTATAGGGTTAATTTCATAAACATTTACCGATGATATCAAAAATAAGCTTTTAAATTCCATACAAACACGCTGTTTATATTTTGTTTTATGTTTCATTACTGAAAAATATAATTAATTAAATTTAAAAAAAAATTAAAATTAGAGGATATCAATATTTGGCGAGCAACGCGATACATGAAATGCCCATTATCCTGGTCAAACTCACGTTTCTGATAATGATCAGAGCGGCAAGATCGAGTAGCTGGATAAAGATTGATTAAAGGACAGCTAATATTGGACTATTTCAAAATATTTTTATTTATATATAAATATAGATTTTTAATCTGATGGTTAAAGGAATTATTTGAATACTACTTTCTTTAGCTAAAATTGAGAATCTTCATCCCAATATCGAATAAATAAATAATTTTATTTAGTCTTGATCTAAAAATAAGTATCTATATAATTTCTTAAGCTTATTCTCTTAGAGATAGTTTTGTAATGATACAAATCACAAATTAATTAATGGTCAATTTGAATCTAAAAATAATATTTTGAAGTTAATGTAATGAAAGAGATACCTATTACAATAATGTAGAACTTTTTCGGGAATATTATTCTTAATTTTTATATTTTTTTATCTAGCTGCAATAAATCTACTTTAAAGGAGAGAAATACATGTTTCAAAACCACGATGGTGTATGTGTGAGGGGTTACCATTAGACCAACCTCATTTGACTCTTAAATTTTTATTAATGAACTTAGTTACGAATCAAGAATTGACAAGAAAACCATAGATAAAACTGTATACAACAGAAAAAAAAGCTAAAGAAAATATACTTTTGTGTTGAAAAAGAAAGAAATGATTCTGAAAAATTACAAAAAGAGTTTACACAAGTAGCTTATATAGAGCTAACAAATGAAAGCAACAACCAATCAACAACTAACAGCTGTAACATAACAACAAAACTAACTATAACAGTATTAACAAATATAACAATTGTCTTAACTTTTTAATAACAAACATTAAGCCACATAAGCTTGTGACACGTGAGCTAATATAATTCTCAATATGCCCTCTCAAAAGAAACTCCATTTTCTTGATTTCTCCACTGTGTCTTCTATGTTTGTCTGAATTCATCAATATGCAGCCAGCTTATTTCTCAAATACACAAATTTTTCAGTTCCCAAAGGTTTAGTAAATATATATGCTACTTGTTCAAGTGTAGGAATATATCTTAATTCCAATGTCTTGTGAATAACCTTGTTGTAAACAACATGTAAATCGATTTCTATATGTTTCATACGAGCATGGAGAATAGGATTTGCTGCCACAGTAGCTGCACCTGTATAATCACTCCAAACTATTGGACAAGAAATTTGAAAATACAGTTCTTGAGATAGGTTTTGCAACCAGCATATTTATGAAGTAATATGAACTAAAGCTCGATATTCAGCTTTGGTAGTTGATCTAGCTACAACATTTTGATTCTTGGAGCTCCATGAGACTAGATTTCAACCAAGATATATGCAATAACCACTAACTGATTTCCTATCATCAACATTTGTTGCCCAATCATAGTCAGCAAAGCCTTGAACCTGTAATGTAGAGGCAGCTTGCAGCTTAAGGCCATAGGTCAAAGATCCTTTTAAATATTTGAGAACTCTCTTACAAGTCTCCCAATGATTTATGGTAGGAGAATGTAGAAATTGACTTGGAGTGCTCACGGTGTAGGATATATTTGGTCGAGTAAAGGACAGATACTGCAAAGCCCCAATAATGCTTCTGTAAGCTGAAGGTTTAGAAAAATGATCACTATCATACTGAGACAATTTTGTGCTTGAACACATAAGAGTAGAAGTTGGTCTAGCTCTTTCAAGTTTCACTTTCTTCAACAAATCAAAAATATACTTTGACTGAGTTAAGGTCATAGTGGAATCAGTTCAATGACATTCAATTCCCAAGAAGTAATGTAGTTCTCTAAGATCTTTTAGAGATGAAATAGAGTTGAGTTGCTTTATCAAGTGATTAATATATTAGGGGTTATTTCCTGTAATTTTAACAATTCCATATATATATATATATATTTATATGTACTTTAAGTCAGTTTTGGTCATCTTCAACGGATTTGGATTTTATGATTTTTTTTTATTTCTCTTTTTCTTTTCAACTATGTTTGGAATATATAAATAGCATTACATACTAATATACAGCTTTAATATGATAATAACAAATAAAAAAATAAATTATTTTGTTAAATTTTAAAATTGAGTTTGATGTTGTTAATACCTCACAACAACTTTAAAATGGAGGCTAAAATAATGATTTTTAGTAGTCTATTTAAGCTAGGTGTTGTTTAGAAGTGTAAAATATAAAGAAAATATGAAATAGTAGCTAAATTAGAAGTGAGTATCAATTATGAAGGTTGAGGATATACCAAAATTGAAGACAATTACATTTTAGAGAGGAGTTTAGTAAAAAATAATTCATGGACAAAATTTTGATATTTTAGATGGATAAACATATTACTATATGGGCCCAACAGAGAGCAATACTCAAAAATCCGCACAAAAATCCTTTGTACTAAAGGAATTTAACGTATCACGGCCCAAAATCAATTTGTACGGTATGGCCCGAAGGTTGTGAGTGAGTGAGTCTCTGGGAGTGATAAAGAGAAATTGAAATTTCACATATTTTATTACTTAAATAATTGTTTGATTTAGTCCATTAATAATTTCCAGGGTTTACAGGTTCTAAATCTTTGGTTGTTTTGATTTTGAGCATTCCTAGCTTTTTCACCCTTTCTCTTTGACCTTTTTACCTAATCTTCGTAATCAACAAACATTTGTTTATGATTCAGAAAAAAAAAAAATCCGTTTCTGTATATTTATCTATTTCTTTCAATTATAAAACTCGTTTGAATTTTCTAATTGACATTGTAATCGTCCTGTACTTCCTCGAGAACCCTCCCTCCCTCGGCCCTCCGCATTATTATATTAGAATTGGGTCGCCATTCTTGAATAATAAACTCGATAAAAATGTAGTGTTGCACGACTTTTTTACTGTGGTTTTAAATATTCAATTAACTTTCCTAATTTCTTTTAAGTATTAATTTAAATAATATGGAAAATTACATTGGATCCCCTCGAGGTATTGCTTAAGATTAGCTATATCACTCGAGTTTTGGAAAAAATCAATTTTAACCCCCTAAAGATAACACTATTAGTAAAAACTAAGATAGAAAAAGACTAGAAGCAAGTGTTTGGCAAGAAAGAAAATATGCAGAGAAAAGTAAAACAAGAAAGCTTGAATTTAATCAATGATATTAACGTAAATAAAAAATTACAAGACTAAGTTGATTAACCAACTTATATACGCATACTCTGTTAGCCATAATAACCAATCAGAGAGTAAACAGCTTCAACCAATTACAACAGCTACAACAGAAAGCTAAACTAACTTCCTCACGTGCCTTAGCATGTGCTTACTTAAGCAACTAATACAGCACGTTTATATTGCCTTAAGCTCAAGCTTAGCTGGCCATAATATAACTGTAACATGCCCCTTCGAAACAAACTTTCTTCCTACTTTACTGAAACTCTCTTTCTTCTTTACTGAAAGACAGAAAAACTTCATGCACTTGTAATGTGAAGTTTGCTACGTAAGTAAAGAAAACGAGCTGTTCCAAGAGGTTTTGTTAATATGTCAGCAACTTGTTCCTCAGTCGGGATGTACCTGACTTCCAATGTCTTGTGTATAACTTTGTCTCTAACAAAGTGCAAATCAATCTCGATATGTTTGACTCTTGCATGAAGAACCGGATTTGCAGCCAATGCAGCAGCTCCAGTGTTGTCACTCCAGACAATTGGACAAGCTAAAGGAAATTGAAGTTCCTGAGAGAGATTTTGAAGCCAGCAGATTTCAGATGTGATGTGTGCCAATGCTCGATACTCAGCTTCTGTGCTTGAACGAGCAACAACATGTTGTTTCTTTGAGCTCCAGGAATCCAAATTTGATCCAAAATATACACAATATCCACTGACTGATCTTCTATCATCAATGTTGCTGGCCCAATCTGAATCTGCAAACCCTTGCACTTGGAGTTTAGTATTTGCTTGCAATAGAAGACCATGTGAAAGAATACCTTTCAAATATCTTAGTACACGTTTACATGCTTCCCAGTG